>JAAXYX010005743.1:0-10517 GCA_036851915.1 Ptenothrix huangshanensis | reverse complement strand
AGGTTAAAGGCTGCGATAATCAACTACTTGCTGCAATTACTGTGCTTTTTCAGAAATGTACGATTTACTGTATTTTATAAAGATTATAATTGTGAAGAATAAGACAGCACTGTTTCATTCTTCATTGTTTACTTGTGACTCATCTCTCCATATCTCAGCCACAGAGAATTTAATTCGTCTTTACTACCTTACCGGTTTGCGGGTAATAAAAATAGTACACATCTATCCGTTTCGAAAACAAAAGCAAAAATATAAACTAATAATTGGAAAGCAATCAAGGCTAACAGCTTAGGAACAAACACATTCCAAATGCATAAAAGTTGTCTCATCGCAATTAGTGTGTTCTATTAGGGCTTCTTCATGACAGGCAATTTCAAAGGTTATTCTCTAGGAATCAAAACCTCTTGAATTGATGGCTGATTGAGGGTCCTATTATCCTAGCTTTTTCAATAAAGTTTTCAATATCGAAAAGATCTCAAACCAAGAACTGTTATAAAGCTTCCAAGTTGAACGTGAATGCAATTGTGGGATACAATTTTTTCGCAGCAGTCAGGAACTGTTAAAAGTATGTATAAACAAGTGCATAAATTACAAACAACACTCATGACCCATTTTGAGTGTTTAGGTGTCTTAAGTTTATTTTTATATTAACACATAATTTTACCAGAGAATTCTTTCAGTGGAAGCAACGCAATTAGACAGACACCAGCACCTTGCAGTAGTCCATGTTGAAAAACAATAGTGTCAAGATTCTTCAGTATCTTAATTGTGCAGCAGGAAATAATACAATTATAATCAACTTCAGTGATTTTTTTTTAGGTCAAAGTCATTTATTTCAAGAATCAATGAGGGAAGTTTGGTTCTTGCAAACTCTGTTTTTTTTGTTTTCATTATATTTTATTTTTTATGTTTGTGAACCCTTAAGTTCGGCAAATAATTATCATTGAAATAAGTCAGCAGTTAATCAACGAACGAAATCCAATGATTTTACACAAGGTTTTCCAATACTGACTGGGATGGAGATGAAGTAGAACAGCAGAAGAGATAATTGATAGCGAAAAGCTTTTGCTGATGTTCCGTAGGCATAGCCAGACCAGAGAGCAATACATCATATCTCTTTATTATTGCACCAGTTATTGCCCTTCATTATTCCTATCCGTTTCATAAATGTTTAGATTGACTCCACTTATTAAGCATAACCTTTTTTGAAATAATTTCAGCGAATTCAAGACCAATTATAAGTTTTGTATGTCAGTGTTAATCCGCCAAGTGCTAAAAAAAACTAGCATTTTAATTAGTTCTATACAAATGCTTGTACGAAGTACATCCATCCATATCATGTTGAGCAAAATGTGTAGTATCTAGTGTTATCAAGTGCATAAAACAGAAAAAAGTAGCATTCAATATTTCTAGTATGTACTACTATGTACCTTTATCCACCTTGGTGAACCTTCATTTAAGGGCTCATTTATCTGTTGGCAATTATGTATATACTCAAGGTGATCTTATTTTAAAATTTTAATGACTAAGGAGGAAAGATCAACAAACTCAAAAAATAAAAAGTATATATATGCATCTATACTCTTATATTGGAGATAATTAAGTATTCTCTACTGTAAATACAAGACTTACTGCTGAGCCTGTACTTAAATTGATTAAACCGTCTTCAGCAGTATTTATTATTAAGTACTTAGGAGTACTGATTAAGGCACTGTGTTCTTCTATCGAGCACATCATGATCATGACGAACCTTGACCTTGAGAATGATCTATTTTCTATTTGGGAGCGACTGTCGAGGGATAAACTGTCCTAGTGTCAGTGTAGGCTCAAGTGTGCGTAACTGATATAATTACCATTACCTATTATAATTATTTCTCATTCTGACCCGTGTCATGTACACAGGATTATTGGGTAATGGACTGGACATATTTTTTCATTCACTGCTAGTCAAATTAAACCCGGATTTAAGTTAATTATTTGTTATGTGCGGTAAAGAAGTGAAGAAAGATGTTTTGAATTCAATAAAATACTGTTCAATAAAATTAAAAATAGATACTGATGTTGCAGTTTACCGACTGATTTTCCAAAACACTGAAAGGAGTTGTAAAGTTGTAATATTGAAACGTTGAGTTGGAGAATATGATGAATCTCACGATTTTCTTTTACTAACGGCCAACTCCGATGTGAAGGTTTTTCATCTTCACCAAAATTAGAAGTAATTTATATGGAACATTAATCTGTTAATTATATTGCGAGTTTACATGGGTGACATTAAAGCTAGTCGCCAAATCTAAAATGGACCAATAAAGTTCAATTGCAAATAAATCGCGGTCCAACTTTCACGCGCGACGATATGACTATATAACGGGCATGAAGTATGAAGAATGAAGATGAAGAGCAACGGCGAACGGAGAAGTCCGGAGAACGGAGCGGAGGCGATGCAATGATTCAAAGCTATGGGATTGGTTGGCTGGCAGGAGAAGCCAACGAATAGTCCTCCCTGCAAGAATGCTTCTACTGAGGATGCCGGAAGGGAGTTTGATTCAAAACGTTTTGTAAACTTTCGTACGTTAAAAGTATTTCACATTGACCGTTATTGATTATTTATCTTCTTCCACAGCCAACAATTCCTGTTCGTAAAACTGACCAAAAATAACTTCCCCGTTGGGATACGCTAATAACTAACGATAAGTAACAGGCATAATCACATGAACTAAACGTATAATAAACGTTTCCGAGAAAAATTGCTGCCTACATCACTTTCAACCTCTTATCATTTAAGGTGAATATGCACACGCTGATTCATAATTTACGCTAATAACTAATAATTAATTCCTTATCAATCCCGATACCAATGCATGTGAAATAAGGAGTACGAACCGCGGAGAATTTGGTGTGTGTTTTTTATTTATTTTTTGTAAAATAGAACAATTTCAATAACTCAATTTGTAATTTTTTCATCATAACATGCACGTAAAATTCAACAATTTTGAATAGTAGTCAAATTCTAACAACAAATAATGTAATTTACTCATGTTTGAATTCAATAGTAGTGTAATGTGATTAAATTTATTGATTTTATTTTAATTGTTTTGTATCATTGTAGTGTGTCAGTGTGTATGCATTCGCTTATAGTATAATATATGACTTAGAAGGAAATAGTATTTTAGTCGCACTTAATAATAAGTATAAGTATTATTACTTAAGTATTAATTAAATTAGGTAACATTTATGTACGAATACTAAATGATGAGCTAGTAATAAGTTTTTCAAGTCCAAGACTCTTGAAAGAAGCTCCTGATCGTTTCCTCACCATGGAGTCTTGAGTTGTAAGCCAACGGCTGTCAAGTACTTCTTCGATTGTCGGCCGTTTTCTGTGTGCAAATAAGATTTTGTTTAGTAGGAGCACGAAATAGAATTTCTAAATAGATTTCTAATAAAAAAACAGTTTAACCTATAAATACAGTAGTTAAGTAAGATTGTTTGGATTGTTAAACTTACAGTGGGCACTTTTTAAAGATCATCATAATAAATCTTGTAGCTTCTGGTGTCGAATTTACGTATAGCGGCTCAAATCTGTAGCGTACAAACTGGATATTTCCTTTGGTTTGCTTATCGTCATCACCAGCAAATGGCCAGCATCCGCTAAGTAAAGTATACACCAAACAACCGACTGACCAGATATCTGTCGTCCAGTACGAATTTTCACCGGCGAGTAACTCAGGAGCTGTTGGAAGTACAAGCAACCGCATAAATTAAAAACTATATTCATGAGTCATCTTAGATATTTATGTGACTTGATTTTATTTTTAAATTAAAACAAGTTTACCAATGAAGTTGTGAAATTAGTGAATGTGTTCTTACGTGTGAATTGTGTAATAACATTTGGAATGGGTAGTATCGATCCAATCTTGGCTACCCGGGTTATTGAACTTGTATCAAATACTTTGACATTTCCATGATCATCAATAAGGATGTTATCCAAATTTAAATTCAACAATTGAAGTCCGCGCCATTGAACGTAACTCAAGACGGACAAAATCTAAAGAAGTTAACAGATACATTTATAACTTTATAAAAATAATGGCGGCTTTAAATATTTTAATCCTTGGAAAACATAGGCTGGCCATCGAACCTGCTGAACTGCATTAGAAATATCATATTCGTTGTAGACTCCATCTTGAATATATTTATCCGTAAGTTTCTTATAATTATTAGCGGTAGATTCATTGTAGACAAAATAGAGACTATTGTTATTATTTATCAAAGAGTTCAATCTGAGGATTCCTGTGTGTGCCAAACTAGATTGCAAATTTAATTCTGGAACTGGTGTAGACAGTCTCTTGACAAGCTTTCCCGGACTGCTACTAATAGTTCCGAGGGTCCATGAGCCGAAGTTTCCATCACTTAACAATTCAGTGAAATCAACAGATTCTTCGGTTGCTTGTAATTTATTAGCCTCGATAGCATAGTCCGTATCTGTTGTTGTAGTCTTTGAGTAATGTCCTAGAACAATTCTAAATTTGATAGTTGATGTTCCAGCACTGTTACGGGCTGCTAATTTGTATACCCCAAAATCGGTCTCGTTGACACCTTTTATTTCTAAATGTGTACTTGTGGGATCGATGCGGGTTGTTTTTCCCAGAACAATATCGCTCCTACAAATGAGTATTAATTATTTTCCGTGTATTACTTCAACTTTCGTAGATAATTATTTCAATAATTATATTATGTAACAGTGGAGGATAAGTCATTATAATTATGAATTAATTATCTTGCTTACTTGAACCATTGGACAATGGGTTCAGGAGAGCCATCTACTATGCATTGGATAATAATGTCATCACCAATGCTGGCCTTAATGATGCCAGCAGGCCCTTCTCGGATAAACGCTGGTACGCCGTCTTTGTGTAAAGCCACAATAGCATCCGCTTGGGCGCTCGTGTCAAGGTGAAGACCAACTTCATGTCTAAGACGTCTGGGTTCTCCTCTCCATTCTTTACCTACAAGGGACAACAAATAATCTCCAATTCGTACTTCGTTTTGTTTAGGTATTTACTTCTAGTGACTAACGTAGCTTCCAAACAAACTTGTACAAACGAGTAAATTTAAATCTAACGCACCCTGTGTAAGCTCGTCTTTTACTTCTTCATCCATCACGTCGGTAAACCTTCTTCGTTCCCGAATAATTGGATTCTACATTAATTAGATGAATAAAGATTATAAAGTGTATAATTATAATTTATTTAATAATTTTTATAATACAAAGCTTTTTTCGCAGTACAAGAAGTCGATTTAAGGTTTTACATTTCTATCGTAAGCTTGCGATTTGAGCTGAAGAGCAAATGAAGGACTTCGACTAGCAGCAACTTTCATGTACTGACGAAGACGGGCTGGGAATCCAGAATCACGGAGTTGCAGCAAGTACGTGTCTGGACCTTGCTGGTAACTAATTACACCACAAGGAAATTCAGTTAGCAAACTATGCATTAATATTTAATGTAACAAACATCTATGAGTTGACGAGACGCGTTATTAGATCCTTACTGTGACTCCGATTTCACGACTCCAACATCAATATTGAGATCCGGTCTAGGATAATTTGGTACACCAAACTGGTAAGCTTTGGGGTCCCTGGAATTTCCAAACGAGTCCAAGTCGATTTCGCCAGGTGGATAGATCATCTTTGATGGATGAGTATACGCTCCTGACCATGGGTTTCTTCGATAAGTAGTTCGACATGATGCATTCTCGTACCATTTTCTGTTGTATCAAAATCGCATTCTTCTTTTAAAATGTAATGATAATTAAAAAAGTAAAATGGAATCTAAAGATTTAATAAAGAATAGAATATTTCATGTAAAATTCCTCACGTCAAACTGCTCTTGTAAGTTACAAGGCTGCTTGTAATTTTTTTCTCGCTATTAGCAAAGTATCTGGATATCCAGGGATGTTCTAGAGCACGACGTACGTCCAGTCGACCCCTTGGATCATAAGTTAAGAGCTTACGAATGAAGTCTTGCCCAGACTCACTAATGTTCTTGTTCCACAGTTCCCATTTGCCATTCTAGAATATTTAAACCGTGTTTTTCCATTTAGTGAATGATTACTAAAATCGTTTTGACTCGTGGTAAATCGTAGCGAAAGCAGTCAAAATTTAGTTGAGAAAACCTAAACAACGTTTGTACCTTAACGTTATTGATTGTCTCAAGATCGTTTTCGCCCACAAATGGGGATGTTCCGTTAAGGAGCAAGTAGGTAACGATACCAACGCTCCACATATCAGCTGCGTATCCTGCTCCCTCACCATTCAGGATTTCAGGGCTGGCAAACTCTGGGTGTCCATAATCTAATTTCTCTAAACGAGATGTTATGCGACGAGCCAGACCAAAGTCAACCAGTTTAATACTGTCGCTGTCCTCATGGGAGAAGAGGATATCGAAAGCCTGTTAAGGACATAAAGGTTTGACGTAATTATACACTTGTCCTAAAGTTTCGCTTTATAAAAGTATTAATCATCAAAAAGTGTAATAATAGAAGCACTTACATTGATACCCAAGTGAGCAACTGATTTATTATTATGCAAATAGTCCAACGAAAGTAGTAACTGTCTCATGTAGTCAGAAATTTGATGTTCACTGAAGCCTCCACGAGAAATGCAATTACTAACGAGGTCACCTCCAGTGCAACTAATTCAAACAGCAATAGCATAATTAATGCAATCAATGAAATTCCACGCCTTCATTAAATATTTTATATGAAAAGAACATCAAAGGTTTCACAATAATGCTCCGAATCTACAACTTACATATCTGTAACGATGTGAACTCCTCTTTCATCTTGGTACCCATCGGAGACGCGAGAGATACCGGGATGGAACAATTCGCTGTGAATGCCAAATTCATTTCTCATCCATTCTCTTTTGACAGCGTCACCAGATTCCATAGTCTTAACAGCGACCGAAACACCTAATCAAGATCAAAGGTAATAATTTATTACCCTACACTTGCACAATTTTAACACATTTCAGACATTAAAGAAATAAAGCTTACCATTTTGCAAACCAGTAGCGTGACGGATAATACCCTGTGTACCCCGTCCGATTTCATCTCCGAAAGCGTAGAAGTCTCGGATTGGTTTGCTTCTCAATGAAATGGGAGACAATCGCTTGTTATAACTCTTAAATCTCCATTCCTCTTCAACCTCTTCAATGTTAACGTTGCCACTTGAACTGGCAGTTCCTTTTATTTTAACAGAAAATAATTAGGTAAGTGTAATTAATCTCAAATTACTACAAGTTCCTGTGTACTTTTTACAGGACGATAAGACTCGATAAAAAATAATTACCGACAACATTGGAGGCTGCACAACTGTATAAACCATGATCCTTAAGAATGGCGTCGGAGAGATTGCACGACACTCTGTACGTTCCCGTTTCCGTTTCTAATACAGTGAACTTAATACGGGAAGATTCACCGAGAGTTTGCCAATCTTTGTACCTATACAGTTGTAAGTCTTTTGTAATTATTAATTTTCTTAATGCAGACAGGTGGTGATTATGTCATAAAACAAAACAACAACAAACCATTTTAAGTCTGGTTTCGGTCTTGCAGTAACTACACCGCTGAGTTTACCGTCTCGTCGCTCAAGAATGTGTGTCTCTTGAAGTCGGATAATCCATCTAAATCATGCATTGATAATATTTATTTTTTAAATGTCTCAGCTAAATAAATTAACTAAATTATATAATTACTTGGAAGGTCTTATTAAGCAACCGAAGGGAACATTATTCGGTGAAACTACAAGTTTGTAAAAGATAATTTACTTGGGATGTTCTCCAATGAGAACGTGGATTCTGTATCTATCTTCTCCGTGCTCGTTGACTCCCACACATTCATACCATCCTTGACGACTTTCTGATAATCTGCGGAGGAATAAAAAAAAGTTGAAAATTTCAAGATTACGACACCATAAAACACACCAATGCCAAGGCTAAAATTTAATGTTTAGTGCTTTTTAAAAGGTAACACATGTTCTCGTACTTGTCAATGTATAGTACAACTCTGCCGTTTGAATCAAAGACATGATCAGTACTTGAGAGTTCATTTCCATTATAGAAAAATGTAACAGAAGGCTTTGGATAACCGTAGAGCCACCATTCTACACCGATACCAGCTCCTGGAACTCCATACTGTTCGGTATTCGTGTTGAGGAATTTAGGAGCATGGGTGAAGCCTGGATGAGGTGGGCGATTCAAATCGTAGTCGCCGCTTGGGGGAGTCCATGGAGTTGGCTTCCAGTCAAATTTGTACCGTAGTGTTTGAGCATATGGGCTAGGTTCACTGATGCCAACTCTATTCTCTACGCGAACGCGGAATTTGTAATCTTTGCCAGGCTCTAGATTCCTTACTTCTGTACTGCAACCCTTGATTCCTACACAAGTAGTTATTACTTCATTATCATAAAGCTGGCAATAACTTGAAGAGTTTAAGTCATTTATTCTTCTAAAGTATGATATTGTTTTTATGTCATTACCAGAACGGAGCGTAAACCATTCATTTGTTTTTGCATCACACATTTCCACTGTATACGTCACTGGATAATCTATGTGTGTTCGCAGGGCAGGTTTCCATGATAGTGTTAAATGACGATCTGTCATGCTGCTAATAATAGGTTTATCCGGAAGTGGATTTGGAGGGCCAACGGGTTTGGATGCTGCCTTTGTAGCATCCGAACTTGAACCACCAACATGGAAGTCTATTTAAAATAAATTAAGAAAATCACTGAGCATGGTAAAAGTAATGCCAAACGTAATTGCTTGAATGCAAGCGATTCAACTAACTCAAGAACGCACCTTCAATGGTGCATTGTGCTTTGCACTGATCCTCTCCGTATTTATTGAAAATTTTCAGAGTATAAACTCCGAGGTCTTGGGGACCAGCATTTGAAATTAGCAATCGGAGAAGTCCATTATCATTATTTTCAATGCCGACTCTTCCTCCTGGATATATGCGCATATCATCTTTGAACCAATGGAAGTCAGGTTCGGGTGAACCACCAACGCACGCCGTGAACTTCACCGTCATTCCTTCGTAGAATTCAGTATCGGCGATTCTCTTCAAGAAATATGGTTTCTCTCCCTTTTCAGCTGTTGAAGCTGGAGGAATCTGAGATCTAAAACATTCACAACATACATACAGTTGAGGAAATTGTAACAATTTCAATACAAAAATACCACTTGAATACATTCGTTCTAACCCCGTAATTTCTTTGAGAATTCCAGAACACTCATCAGAGCCTTCAATGTTCCTGGCTACAAGTGTATATTTTCCAAGATCAGAATCGCCCACGTTGAATACAGTAAGGCTTCCAGTTTTTCCATCCCACTTTGTTCCGTATTTTTGGTTGTCCTTTGGAAGAGGCTTTCCATTAAAGCTCCATTCCAATTCAGGTCGTGGATCACCAGTAATTTTGGCGGTAAATCTTGCATCACCACCACGAATCTGTTGTCAGATGGGAATAAAGTCAGTTTAGTTGTTTCTATCAATAGTTATAATGAGAACGTAAATATTACTGCAATGCCTAGCTACCTGGTGAATGTCGTTAAATTTATCAGTGATCTTGGCTGGTGAGTACACTTTCCGGACTCCAACGTTGACTGTTCCTGATGCTGATCCCAGGGGATTGGTAAGCTTGACGGTGATAGGACCTTCATAATTATGTCTCATTCCTGGCACGCGGAGAATTGCCTAAAGTGAATTCAATGATTAAAATTTAATACAATTATAAACTTGTCTCAAAACATTGTAAAAGCTTGTGACTAAATGATTCATTTGAAAAAATTAGTTTTATATACATTTTTGCCATCAAAAGTATCTTCGACTTTAGCTCCTGGACCAAAAACTGAGCGCAAAGGTTCCAAACTAGGTTCGTCAGTAACTGAAGGTTTGACAGGAGAAGGTGCGGCCTTTTCGGCAGATGCCTTGTCGGATACTGCTGCCTTCTGTTTGCCTTTGCTGGCATCATCCGATTCCTCAGGTTGAGAAGCAGGCTTTTCAACGCCCTCTGGTGAAGCTTTCGTGGCATCTCCAAGTCCAGCCTTATCTTCTGCACCACCATCTGCTGGCGCAGCTTTATTGCTGTCATCGCCGTCAGCCGTAGCAGGTTGTGCAGCACCTTCTTCGCCCTTTCCAGATTTGTCAGCACCATCACCGTCTCCCAATTCCGCTTTACTAGGTTCAGCACCTTCAGCATCTTTCACATCGGCTTTAGTTCCTTTGCCAGCACCAGCTCCAGTTCCAGGAGTTGCTTGGTTGCTGTCAGCCAATTCAGCTTTTTCAGGCTTTTTGACATCCTTTGTTTTTGCAGCAGGACTTGAACCATCATCCACTTTGGCCGCCGCAGGGGCTTTTTCCTTACCGGAATCCTTATCCCCTTTATCCGAGAGACGACCCCATTGGACGTCGGGCATAGGATTTCCACCTACTCCAACCAAAAGGACAAGCTCTTCACCCTCG
>JAAXYX010005742.1:0-10519 GCA_036851915.1 Ptenothrix huangshanensis | reverse complement strand
AAGTTTTGCACCTTCAACGACGATATATATGTAGGTATTGGGCTTCCGAGAATAAGCAATCCTTTGTCTTTTTATTGACTATTGTACTACGAAATGATGATTTTATTTTATAAATAATTGCTTAGTAAATAATTATATTGGGAATTTCACTTACTGCGAAAACTTGGTCTTTGCAACGCGAATCATTATTTTCTGGGTGTCACACGTACATAATGTAAGTAATCAATTAAAACGTTATAGCTGAAAGTCTATCCTGTAATTATTTTATAGCTGCTACGTAGGTATTTCCATAATGTAGCTGTTTTTTAGTTGCATTGTTGAACATTTTGTTTGAGTGAATTCGTGGAAAATAACTTGGCCAGTAGAATAAAATTACACTTACCTAATTATTCTACCTCGTTTCATTTAGTTTTCATCAACTTCCACTGCTTTCTCTCTCATGTAAGGAATATATTAGCAAAAGACCATGTAAGGAGTAAACACAAATGATGTGAATGAAATTCACCAAGGAAGATTGATGTAAAACAAGTAAAACTTAAGATGCATATAATAGTATGCAGTTTAGTGGTGACTTGTGGGCACAATGATGGAAACTAGTGATAATAAAGAAACTTGATGCAAGAGATAAGATGAAAGATGCGTGATGTTGCATCACTACCTACATGCCTAGAGCAAAGGATGAAAATGATGCGAATAACAAATAAATAAATAAAAGCTTAGGCACAGAAAACTTTCATTTGTGTAAAAATTTCCATTTTATTCTATTGTATAAACTTTCGGCTTTTTCTCCCTTAATGAACAAGTTGATAGGGAAGTTGGGACTTAACGCCTGATCATACAAAAAACAGGAATTACTAATGTCACGATTCAGTACAATTACACTATGGATTTCCTTTGATTTGTACATTGTATCTGGAAATTATATTTGTCACTGTGATTCACAAAAAATCATTCATACTACGTTTCACATTCTTTCTAATTACTGACTACGTCCGTACATACATTTGGGATGAGTACCCTCTTTTTAAGGAGGAGTAATCACAACCACCGAGTATAGACACTCAATTTATAATTCATAATTCACACAACACATTTAACAAGAAACTAGACTACTAGTAGCATGTTTTTTTATCTACACGTACAAAAATAATGGCTCTGATTTGAAACTCACAGCCTTGCAATCGACTTTTATCCTTTGGCTTTGACAATCTTTTATCTATAATTACGTTAAGCAGTATCAGTAGACTTTGACGTCAGATTTTGGCGAGTCTTGTAATATCTTCTAAAGTAGTAGCTTATACTTAAAGATTGGCACTTCGGAGAGATTGCATGATTTCTTCACCAGAGTATGGGCATCTTCCGTAAACGCGATTGCAGACTTTCGTGTCTTGGGAATTGGTGCCCAGGAGGGAAGCGTAGGAGTAAGTCAATTTGCCACGGCTGGCTTTCAGAGGGTTTGGTGCCTTTCCGTCACGGCTATAAAATAAGTCAAACGAAGCATTGTAATTACCTATACTAATAAGTAAAGTGAACCGTTAATTCAGCAAATATATGCGACATTAGATAAAACTTACCCAAACAATTCCAAGATGAGCTTCTCATCTTCGGCGAGAGACGCATCTGGAGTGGCAGACAATTCGCAGACAAGACGGAGACCACATCCAAGCTGATCGTATTGCAAGACTTGGTCCAATGAAGGATCGAACTGAGTCATGTCAACGTTGGAGAGAGCATCATTAGCTTCAGTCTCAGTGGCTTCTTGTGGTTCGACGGAACGACGACGTCTCCATCCCCAACCTTCTCCAGCGTCAACTTCGTGCTCAACTCTCACACCTATTTTCAATTCACATTGAAAATACAAATGTTAAAGCTCGTAACATATTAAACCAAGTTCATATGATTCTTTACACTTGTTATTGAACTAATGTAAGTCGAGAATAACAAGAAATAATGCTTACCACGATGTGGGAATTTGAAAGCCAAGAGAGCACCGAGAGCAGCAGCAGCCTTCAAGCGAAGGAGTCCAGCACCAACTAAACCAGAGCCGAGAAGACCGGCATGACCAGTGAGGGCAGCAACAGGCACTAATGGAATAATTAACTCAAGACCACTTCCCGCCACTAAGCCCAAATTGATCAGGGCAAGGATTATTAAGCCACGAATATTCATCTGTGCAAAAACAAAAAAACATAAGATGAGATTAAAAGATCGTAATTGTAAAGTCAAACAATACAAGGATTCACGAAATTGAAATCAGTAGCATAACTAAGAAACGTTTTTAAAAAAGCGTTTCTCTTGACCACTGAAATGCTCCAAAAATCCAATTGAAAAATATAAAATATCTCACTTTGTTTGGTTAGGTTTTCCTTCCGTTGGACGAAAATGAAAATTTGACAAAATTTCAGAAATTGGACTGGACTGTACTGTACTTGTTGACCGCTGAGAGAACAGTTGGATTGTGATGTCAGAAAGGGCAACTGGCAGAGTTTATATCTGTAAAGTGACGACGGGGGCAAAGCATGGCGGTCAAAGGTAGTCCGTATCATCGGCAGTCAGTTTGATATTTTGGAGTCCACTTTCCCTCAAAATACCGGCGGCTATAATAATGACGATCGAAATGACTACGGGGATGTCAAACGGTTTGTGGACGTTGCTAGTGCAGCATGTAATATTTGCAGAATGTACCTAGGTACGTCCTCACCTGCACAGGACTAAATTACTAAATAACTAAATAGCTAAATAAATCTGCATAATCTGCACACCGCAGTGCTTGTTAGGTGACTCTATAGTAGAAGGTGTGAAGCACAAGGGAATCGTGGAGGAAAAGAGGCAAAAGCAAAAGCAACCCGTGGATAGGTGAACCTCAATGAAGACGATGACCACAACAATGAAGGCACAACATGCATATCCGACAACAATACTATTTACAATTATTACCGTTGATAACATTTTTTGTGTCGATCTCCTGTCCTCACTGTTTTCACTTTCATTCTCATTCTCCTCGTAGTCTTCCCATTCCCAATAATTCATCAAGTAACTTTTGGTCAAATGTGTGTACGCAGCGTCGAATGGAAAATTAATATTTATAACTGTGTACAAGCCCTCTTCAACAAGTACTTCATGTAATCGAATTCTTCTTCTGGCAAAAAATTATGTAATTAGAATGACAGTGTATGAATGGGGAACATAGCCTAGATGCAAGTCCCCCAGTCATATGATCTAAGGCATATCCGCAGACTCACATCCGTGCACGCTATAAGGAAATTTAATTATATGACCAAGAGTGTGCCAGTGGTGTTGTGTTAGTTGTTAGCTGTTAGTGTTGTGTGCATCATTTGTTAAACAATAACACTCCAAACCCACAATTCACTATCTACTGATCTTTGATGTATTGCCTATAGTCTTTGGGTAAATATGTCTTTACCTCTATAGTGTGAAGCGAGACAGGTGAGTACATAAATTGACCCCTTCACTTCCACTTCCAATTCCTACCCATACCACACGACTTCACCGAGGTGTATGTACCATGTATGTAATTAGATACCTCAACTTCAAAACTCTTCTTCGATGTAAACGCAAACTCACTTGACTTCCTCTCTAGTCACTCACAGAGCCAAACAGGTATACCTATGTACAGCGGAACAGTGCAGTGAGGCTAGTCACATTCGCATTTGCATTCGTAATCGTGCCCCAGCTTACCTAATTCCAATGCACGCACAGCACAGACTTTGTCAGAATCGGACATTTTATTATGTCAGTGGAGAGACGGCTGACCAGACAAGACTTGACCAGCATACCTACACATATGCATGATGACCAGGTACGGCAGTCAATCAAGTCGACTGACGGCAGTTACCATCCATTTAATAAATGGGCTGGGGTAATGATACATGCATGTGTTGTATGCAATCCTGTTCTTCGAGAATTTGTCCGTATACAGTGTAGAATCAGCAGACAATAATGAATGAATGATAAGGAAGAAAAGGGACGATGGACTCGGTGAGCAACAGCAACAGCAGCAGCAGCCAAGTAAGCCAAGTAAGCCTGAAGCTAAGCTGGTGTGATTAAATCGAGAGTAAACGGAAGTGCCATAATATAAAGACCATAACTACCAACGTTCCAACATAGTATAATTCTCTTTGCACCTTTGAATTTAAAATTGCATCTGCATTTACAAAGTGCAGGTGGAAGAATAATAGGAGTAGCGGAATAAGAATTATGGGATAGGAATGTACAGGAAGAAGAAGAAGGTGCGTCTCAAGTCTGAAGAAAGCATCGAAAATTTTCAGACAAGTTGTGTCAACTTTGCCGCAGCATGCTGAACCAACAAAAGTCAAGCCAAGTCAAAAATCATATGGTGTCTATTGTAATTGTAATCAAATATCAATGGGTATACACAGTAGACAGTAGACAGTATTTGTACGTGTCATAGATATACTAACAGATGTATTACGGTCCACGGGATTTTCCCAAAGGAAGTAAGTAAAAGCTAATGTAAGCTTTTAATAATCTACCTTCACTAAAGTGTGTAAAGTGTAAGGCATAAGGATTTAGAAAAGCTTGAAGCCAAAGTCATATAACCAAGTGTGGAAAAAAGTAGATAGAACAAGTTAAGTGCTTCATTCATCATTTATCATCATCAGAGCTGTAGTTGATGTGTAGTACTTACGTGAACCTGTCTGTGTACCCTAGCCTAGTAATTATGATTCACCATTGGGTTTTGTACAGGAATTTGATCCGTTCATATCTCAAGTCATAGTGTGTCTTTGTCTATTGCATGACACATTGCATTTATTGACCGGTACTGGTTCAGAATACCAAGGTATGTATGTAGGTATGTATGTATGTATAATGAGTAAGCAAAAGGTAAAAGTTTCTATCGATATCGTGTAAACCGGCCTTTTTGCTTCATTTATTTTCCAACGTTAAGAACAAAACTATAACTATAAAGTTACTTATGATAAAGTGCATGTCCAAATCCCTAATGCATACAATTTATTTTGATTAGTTGACTAACTACGTGTGATATGTACATTGTTGTCTTCTGTGTTGTGTCTGTGGGCACGTGTTCATGTCCGTATTTTTTAATGCATTTCCAAAAGACAGGTAAGATGGATTACCATCAAGGTGTAGAATGTGATACATGTTCGTCGTACTTAACAGTTATAATGATTTGACATCTCAGTGTGATTTACATCCATTTTTTTTATGTATTCGGAATTTTCGATGACATTCGACAACTGCAATTTTTTGAGGAGAGATCACGCATAAGATAATCTAGAAATGACAACTTTTTCTGTTAAACAAGATCGTTCATCTAAGGCAGACCACTACTTATATGTATGCACACTAGTTTCTAGGTTCATATTCCAATTATTTAATCAAATAGAACCATACATAAAAGTAAAGAATCATTAAAACACTTCCCTCTTTAATTGTCCATAATAGGCTTTACGATTACAGATTCAAATAAAACACAATATTACAGCGTAGTACAAACAATTAAATATCAAACATCGGATTCCGATTCTGAAGTCGTTTCTAATTCTAATTCTGGTTCTGGCGAAACCGTTGTCACAGTGGGTTTTGAAGGAGAAAAAGAATGCATTAAATGGGCTAATAAATCAAGAACACCTGGATCCGAGGTGCCAATATTATTTTCTGCCAACCAACTTTCACTATTTGTTTTATCAATTTCTGTTTCCTCTTCGGAGTAAATTTCTTGCGGCACAGTCGTTACAGCAGCAAAAGTACTGGTACTTGTTGTAGTTGTTTCGGTTTTACCGAATGTAGCAAAAGTATTTTGTAGGTAATAGAAGTGGGAGATTCCATAAGGTCGCAGATGATACACCAAATATTCCAATGCATACATATGAATTGGTTTTATCTTGTGAAATGTAATGGCCGAGTCAGAGCAACAGTTTAGACCCTGAAAATAAATACAAAGATACTTATCTAATGATTTAGTTTATAGTAATTGTAATTAGTATATGACTTTAGTAACAAAATCTACGATGTACATAAAGTTAAAACAGACCTTTTCATGTGGATAATAATAATTGTACTCCGGAAAACGTGTTGTTGCGTTTTCTAATCCTGGATGGAGGTGATCATAATACGTAAAAGGTAAAAAACGGTATCTTCCTAGTTCATCTGTTGTATCGACAAATTGGACACCCGAGTTTTGAAGGCATCTAGCTAATGAAAAATTAAAACTAATAATTAATACATATTTTTCATATTTAACCGTTATATGGTATACACCATTGACAAATTAACTAATTAAAATCAAACTAATGTAGGTTGAGGTAGAATCTGAATTAACTTCTGGTTATTACATATTGAGACATAATACCACTTAAACCATATCGAAATTATTGGGTTACTTAATTATTTACAGCTGATTATATGTACTTCTTACTCATACCGATCTCAACATCTTTGCCACTTCCACGATGTTTTACGTTGCAATGCTTCCTGTTCGGAAGGGATTTTTCGACAAATCTGATCAGGGCTTCTTTGCTAAGAACGTTACCTGTTAAATAAAAATAGAACGGGGCTAACGAACATTTTATTGGTTTACTAAAAATACTTCCATACTTCAAACTCCTAGCTAAACTACATAAAACTTGAATTTAATTTACCAGCCCCTCCACTCATGTACCCATCATTTCCAAACTCCTCAATATTCTTATTTTTAAATCGGCACCCAAAATACAACGGAGACTCGGCATTGTACCAACTCAACAGATATCTTAAGTTTTCCATGATGACGTAGGTGTCATCTTCTACTTGTAGAAACCAATCGCCGTCTTCTAAATGAAATTCGTAAATGTATTCGAAGGCAGCACGTTCTTTAGCCCACAGCCAACGGCGACCTTCTTTTACATTTTCCAGTGCAATCGTTTCCAATTTGGTATCTAATTTCAATCGCCGTCTTCCAAGTGAAATTCGTAAATGTATTCGAAGGCAGCACGTTCTTTAGCCCACAGCCAACGGCGACCTTCTTTTACATTTTCCAGTGCAATCGTTTCCAATTTGGTATCTAGTTAATTATGTACAACGTTTTGTTCAATGTATTAAAAATCATACCTTAAGTATTGTATCTTATTTTATTTTTGAGTCTTTTTTATTGTACATATGTTTGAATGCATCTGCGCTTAAATATAATTATCATTTAATATTATACCTATTACCATTTTGAGTGGAGAAGTAATAATAATTTGTTACACCTTGTGCCCCAAGTCCTTTTGATATGCATGGCGATATGATGATTTTTAGGGTAGGTCATGATCCAGCATACAATTCTCACACGTTTCACTAAATCCTGAGCCACCCTGTCGTCGATTGGTATTGAATAGTTTCCATTTACAGGTAAATGTGTAGTGCTACTGCTACTGTTATTACAACTGACTTTGATGGAATCGTGATTATTTGCAAACAATGCTGTTATTTCACTTTGCGTAATAAACTTGGAAAAAAGGCTTGCAAAAATTGTTCCAAACACAATGCCACCAGCAAATGCAACTTTTTGATCAAAATATCTCATGATTAAAGTACGTGTATTTTTAAAATGTGAGTGTTTATACCGAATAATCTTTTCATGCTTGCAATTAGCTACATTTATCTTGTAATAAATATCTATGACTGAGGATGCATGGAGTTATACACTTGAGATGAAGCTACATCAATCAAATGGGAATATGTAAGGAAATGCTCTGCGGTTGACTACATCAAATAATTTGTATGTAATCCTTACAGTTGTAATGGAATTATTTTTCTGTAGAAAAATGTAGTGTTCCAGCTGTGAAAACTAGCAACTTCATTGTTTAAACTAAATTAGGTTAAAATTAGTGTGAAGGTAACTACATTAAGTGTTTCCAAGTGATCATTGTTAAATAAGTAATGATCATTATTGATAAATTGCTATTTAATGATTACTTATTTTATTATACACATACTATTCAAGGTTGGTCGACCAATATCAACCTTGCATACCGTTGCATAAGTTACCTCTAATTCCATGAACGGCTTACTTCAACTGTACGGTGCAGCATAATTAATTTAGAGATTTAAATATTCTTATCGGGTTATAAAAATGCATAGAAGCATACAGAAAAAAACTTTATTTAACAATATAAACTTACGTACATTAACAGAATTAAAATAAATATTAACAATGCTATGTTACTTAACCCCTCAAAATAGGTGCATTGAAGAATTATACTCGAGTCCTTTTTAAGGTTGCACCTGTCTGGTTAAATGGTTGCAATACCCTACTATGAATCTGCTTCGGGTATGAGTACGAGATTCCGTAAGGTCTGAGATGATACACTAAATACTCTAAAGCGTACATATGAGGAGGTTTAATATAGTGAAACGAAATGGCTGAGTCCGAGCAGCAATTCAGGCCCTTTATTTAAAAACAACGTGGGGTCATGAAATCGCATTGATTGGGATCTCAGCTGCAGCAGTTATGAAAAGAGAAAACGATTTAATTAAATAAAAACGTGAATGGCTACTAAACCTGCTCCTGTGGATAGTATATGTATTTCTTGTACCAGTCTGATTCCGAAAACAATAGTGGATTGACGTGATGATAATGTGCAAACGGATGGAATCGATAGCGTCCTAAATGGTCCCTGGTGTCCACTAATTTTACTCCCACACTTGTAAGGCATCTGGCTATGAATTGTGAAAAGTTACACGTACAAACGATCTGCTTTCAACCTACGATTAGTTCTATCGATGGCCATGTTGTCATAAACTTGCAAGTTAATGAAGTTCTTTAACAAAACCAAACTAACTTATACCGACGAATAAAAGTTAATTGAATTTTTGATATGTTTACCCATTTGGATATCTTCCGCTCCCACGTAGCTATTACTGCAGTATTTCAAATTCGGCAGAGACATTTCCACTAGCCGAACCAATGCTTCTTTGCTCAGAACGTAGCCTAATAAGTAATTATGTATAAATAGAGAGTAAATGGTAATGAAACTGATTCCCAAGATAATATTACTTAGTAAGTTCTTTAATTGTTGATGAGCTCCTAGTAAGATATAAACTAATAATACACACAGTAATTATTACATTTGAAGTTAATTTACCCGCCCCTCCGCTCATGTACCCATCCGTTCCATAGTGTTTTGCACTCAAGCTTTTAAATCGGCATCCAAACTGCAGTGGAGATTTAGGATCGTAGGCTCGTAAAAAATATCTTAGGTTCTCCATGATGACGTATGTGTCATCATCCGCTTTGAGAAACCAATCACCTTCTTCCAAAAGATTTTCGTAAATGTAGGTGGCGGCCCCATGCGTTTTAGCCCAGAGCCAGTCACGCCCTTCGCCAATATTTTCTACTGCGATAGCTCCCAATTCTTCATCTGGTTTTTGTAAATTAAATGTTGGTAAATAAGGGTTTATTAAATTATGGTTTATTATTTGTAAAATAGTCCGGGCATAGTACCAATATTCAATGTTGAATGCCACTTGACTTTAAAGCTAAATAAATAAAAAATAAATAAGTGTTCGGAAGTACTTATAGTTACGAATTTAAAGGTTGTAAGGTTTAGTCGTTCAAATACAAGCCAACACATTGACTATTTTTCGATACGCCTTTCTTTAAAGTTATTTAAAGACAAATACAAAATAGCGTGTCATGCTAATGGTTGTAACTGTAAGTTTTTTTTTGCAAAACGTTGCCAATGTTTTAGGTGTGAGTCCACTTGTTATTACTATCATCAGAATAGTGATACTAATGCGCATACTTTTATTTGCATTAGTATAGGTTAATACCTGATTTTAATCAAACTTGCCTGTGGATTAGTTTATTACCATTTTGAGTGGAAATAAAAATTAATTTATTGCATCTAGACCCCCAAGTCCGTTTAACGTGCACGGCAGCTGCATAATGATTTTCGGGATAAGTCATGACCCAACAGACGACTTTAACATCCTCTAGCAATCGTTGAGCTTCCTTATCGTCCACAATTGAACCCCTATTGCTGAGCAAAGGTTTATTTGAATCAAGAATGAAACTGTCCGTATATTTGGAGTCACTTTTGGCTAGATCCAATTTTATCATAGCTTTATTGCCTAGTATCATACTTTTTACTGCGTCTACTTTTGAACTAAGGTGATTGGAAAAGTTTGTACAAATTATACCTACCACAATCCCAATACAAAATGATAGATTCAAATGCCTTCTGTAAGATATCATTTCGGTTCTTTTAAAAATTTGTTTGGCAGTCACATCTATTAGGCGATCTATTGTGCTTAATTATCTTATGTTGAATAGAATTTGATTTAAAATAAGCGATTGCATGATTGCTTTTACAGTAAAAAAACACACAGTAGAAACTACGTGCTTGTCTATCGGACGGTTCAAGCACAAATAATAATGATGATAATTTCACAGAAGATGATATAATTGGCATAATCCGTGAACTTGTACCAGGTACCTTGCTTGTGCCCTTATTGATTTCAATATTTACATTAGCTTAGTCATAACTATTTT
>JAAXYX010005741.1:0-10523 GCA_036851915.1 Ptenothrix huangshanensis | reverse complement strand
CGGTTTACTCTCCTCATAAATATCTAATGGCTAGAAGTCAGGTGGTGCTTTTCAGGATAATAACAATGGTAAACTTCAGCAAGTACATATTGCGGATGGAATGAAACCAATGTACGTACACTGTCAAAACAGATATACCTAAAATTCTAAAGCATATATTTAAGTTAAGCACGAAATTTACATCGTCATCGTGGTGTAGCTATACAATCATATTGTATTGTAATATCATTATTGTTATACAAACTATTGTAATCTAGAATGTTCTTGTCAATATTTAATCATATCCAGCTTGAACCTCGAAGAAAGTACGAACGTTGTGTTGCACTCATCTAATTGGAACCATACCACACAGATGCCGATGCGATGGTTTCTCGTAACCAATTTTCACAGGGCTAAGAAGGGGAAAGGTAAGTCATCGTCCTCACATTAGCTCAAACCGTACTACATACATAGCAACAGCTACAGCAACAGTCATTTTATTGTAATCAAGCATTTTCAAGTTCTCCTTAGATGAAATCCAAAAATCCCAAGCGAAAAATACATGTGAGCCTACCATAATCCTCTTGGATGCCTTCACTTACTCATCTATCTCATTATTATGCTATATGAAAGTAGAAAATTAAATTCACGAAAAAAATTTCATATTCTTTTTTCTTAAAGATTACAACAACCGTAGCCTGGAGATTTATAGATACGATGCAATAAGCATGAAAAGTGTTTAGACGCATGCTGCAGTGGAGTAACGCCATGGATCTGTCTCTGTATTGTCTAATAACACTTGTCGCTTGCATCCGAATCAGAATACACGGGCTGGAGCGGCGATATTACTTTTGGTTTGTGAAATGTCAAACAAAGGCGATGTGCCACGCCAGTATTGTGTGTGACATCAAAGCGTGAAAAATAATGAATAAAACAGAGCCATACGCTTTCTATATTGTGAATTCTTTTGTCGCCTAGATCTCCTGGATGTCTGTCTCTACATAATAAGATAATGCGGTACATGGGATGATTTATAAAATAGAAAATCTCAACATAACCACGTGGACTTGTATGCTACATTGCTACAGCATGCAGATACTATAACACTGTGACGACGGGTAGCTCGTAATACATATTGCATGAGATAGCTTTAAATGGACGAGGACACAATCCGACGAGAAGATAAGCCTTTCTTTGCCTTCGCTTGCGAAAAATATGACTGATCCGGCCAAATTTTGGGGATGGAATCATCGGCACTCAACTCAACTCAAGACAAGTCAAGTCAAGACAAGACAAGTCTAGCTGAGGAAAAATGTGAGTATAATGTTACCTTAGTAGCCCATAGGTGGAATAAATGACTATGGTTGCAGTGGAAATGTGGAAATGCAATCACCTGGACGCATAATCACTCACATTTTCCACTTAAACTGAGCAGACATGCTGAGGAAATCTATCTGTTGTAGATATTATCATTAATGGCTGCCAAATTGCTGTCTCCATCTCCACTCTTCAAAAGATTCTTTTAGTCCTATTATTCAGACACTAAAAAACGCTAACCATTAAAAGATTGCATCTTTTGGATCAAAGAAAAAATTTGATATCTACAATATTTCGAAATGGTTCAAATCAAGCTTTCTTTTACTTTACACGCTGGAGTGATAGAACTTTTTGCAATGTTTAAAAATGCCTCATTAATAACACCCTTTATGCCTGCAAGGGTGATGAGTATCTGTCGACATCATCCTTGTTTCAATCTAATGACTGGATGACTGCATACATATGTGTTGTTAAATGTAAGTATCCCTCAAGGAATATATCAAAGACATCTGAGAAAATCGATGCCAACTTCTTAACACCTTTCCTAATAAAGCTCTAGAGCTGGTTTAACAATTGAAATCCTTTACAAAGTTAACGAGGAATCTTCCAAGAAAGAAGTATCTGAACCGGGAGAGTGGTCTTAAGAGTAATTTTCAGAATGATCTCAAGAAGTGATGATGAAACAGTAATTGCTTTTTTCACAGTCTGTATTTAATTATAATATTATTTGTATTGGTTGCAAATTTTATTCGTTTTATTCGAAATAATTGATTTTTGGAACCTCGTTTGTATGTATTTTAAGATGAATAGGAACAGGAAGCAAAGCTAAAACTAAGACAAAAATATCTGCTGCCAAATTATCGACGTGTCTTAAAGCATTCTTTTCAAAATGGTTTTTTCCCTTGAATGGTTTTTGGCACTTTCCACTTGAAGTTTATCTTTTGCATAGAAGAAGTTGTTCTAATCGTAAGTATAGAAAGCAGGATTTGAAGGGGGCTAGTGCCAGTATTGATATTGACATTGGCATTACATGAAGGGAATATCAATCTTGATGTCATAACCATGGAGTACACCTATCAATGTGCTAACGTGGAAACGTTAGCTAACCAGTCTCTCCATATCGATTTCAGACCAAGCTGAAACTCCCTTGAGAATTGATTTTGACGAAAAACTATGATCCCTATCAGTGAAGTTGAACTGCTATCACATTTACCGATGATAAATTGGTGGCGAAGAAAACTTTTGTCTGTTTTTGCTTTGATTACCACTGAAATAATGACTAAAATAAGGGTCTTGTGCCACCAAGTTTTGTTGGAAGATTCTGTAGGAGATTTGACATCCATGGTGGTCGGTGACATGGATTGAGACGAAACTATAAGGGAATTGATGGGAACTAATGTCCATGGGGAATCGAAATTCGAGAAAGATGTTCTATTCAACGTTCCATCTTGCGCGGTTTCTCTAACTTGTATAAGACAATGCAATGACAATGGCAATTGCAATTTCGTGGGTCAAGACATTATCCATATATCAAGTTAAATTACAGAGGTATCCACGTACACTTTACCCTTTCAGTCCAAAGTTACAGATATTTTATAGCCTCTACAAATCCCAGTGTACCTTGATAGGTACTCTGAATGCAGCCGCAGTGGCAATCAATAAAATAAATGCAATACAGATAATCTCGAGTGACATTGCTCCCTTAATACTCCGTACATGTTCGTTATATATCGGGAATAAAATCAAATTCGGTTAAAGCTGAAGCTGAGTGACGAGGACTAAGCAATTTTGGAAACATAGAAAGTGATGTTAATGATAATGTAAGAAATAAAATGGATTTCATCCCAAAGTAAGATTACTTAAGTTTTGATGAATGACACGGAACTTTGGGCTGGCTCCTCTTATGTTTTTATAAAGGAGGAAGAGACCGTACATAAGCGCGAGTAATACATAATTTGACTTTTCTCTCACCCAACTAAATAAATCTGACGGAATTCCCCACCAAATCTTATTCCAGACGTCAAGAAATCAAATTTCGCACAGTAACTTTCGTTTTTTGTCTTGTACAGTCTCCAGGCTGTGACACATTGCATTGGATGGAACGGAGAGCATGTCTGAACCACGTTCCACCACTCAACACACATTCCCCTGCTACATTTTTCTCGGGTGAATAATGACGTGCACACTGGCTTAATTCGGTACAATAATTTGACATAAAATAATATTTCAATACTCTGGAGACGTCCGGAAGAAATCTACTCAGCACCCCTCCACTCCCCTGGATGGAGTGGTGGGGGACTTTGAAGATACATACAAAGAAGGTTAGAGTTCATCCATGTTATTCCGGTTGTAAAATTGATTTTACTCTCTTTTCCTTTATTCATCTTGATTTTTGGTTTTGCTGAGAGGGGAAGGAAGGGAACTAACTACGTGCGTAGAGCAGAGCGATGCGATGCGATGCTATGCAATGCAATGCGATGGGATGCGAAGATGCGGTCGATATTTTCCCAGTCATTGTTTCGCTTGTACTCACTTGTACTGGAAGGTCTATATAGGTATGTAGTAGTACCTATCGTAGGAGGGAAGGAGGAAGACTTCTGGGAGACGATCTCCTCACCCAACTTACGCATCGTAAACAGAATAATATGAAGAGAGGATAGGAGATCTATTCTATACCGTTCATTATACAATACATTACGTTCGTCTCCCAGCCTTTAAACAGCGTCTCGTAAAAGTTGAGTTGGAAATGTTGGAATGCTGCTTATGAGAAGTGGGACGTAATCTAAAAATACATCCTCTCGATGAACCCACTCTTTTGACACGAACTAACCAAGCGAAAGTAAATGACTGACATTCCTGATGACTTTCCCCGCGCTTTCAAAGTAAAACCATGAAAATTGTTCTGATGACTTCAAAGTCAAAGCCAAAGCTAATGCCCAAGCCAAAACCATAGACAAGGCTAGAGCTAACACCAAAGCAAAAGCAAAAGCCAAAGCCAGACCAGGGCCAGGCCAGAGTCATCCCACTCGATATACAATATTACCTCCATCGCCACCACCCTTGCCACCGGACATGCAGAAACGTGCCGAATGGAACCATCCGCCGTGAAATGCAGCCCAACCAACACCCAAAAATCATACCAAATCTTCCCCAACATTACAATGCAGTGTGGGAAAAAAGAGAAGGCGAGAAAATAAATGAACAGTTCCGACAGGAATTGTCTGTTCTGTCGGTCTCATACTCCATGCTTCTAGGGTTTGTGTGTATCCAGTTCTGGTTTTGTATCCTCATGTCATTTGACGCTCAACAATTTTGACAAATGATCATTTCATGCTCTGTAGTCTTTTCCCTGCTTCCCTTCCATCGCCTTCCTTCCTTTCCTTTCTTTCGTTCTGTTTCACTTTATTTCATTTCGTTTCTCTGAATGCCGAGACCAAGTCGAAGTGGAGGACCGTGTGCGTGCTCCAGAAGTAGGAGTTACAACGACAACGACTACGACAACGTCAATGTGGACCTTCTCCTTCTCCCTAAAGAGACACTGACAATGAGCCAGTGGCACTGGCAGTTACAGAGCTGGAGGAAAATCCCAGACTTCATATCCTAACCCATAAACCATATAGAGCACATTTGATGTGGTATGATATACGAGGTAAAGACACGACTGAGTGCAGGGTATACCTGTATTTTGCCTTATGGTTCGAGACTATAGATATAGATATACATAGGTAAATCCATACAGAGAACTCTAACTCTAACTCTAACGCTAATGCGAAGCATAAACCTAACTCAAACTACATGTGAGCAACCGGGAAAAATTCAGTCTCCGGTACATGCATCCTTAAAGAGTCAAGACACAATCTTCCTAAATTACTAAGCAAGCAAAGAACGTCATAAAATGTAAGTTATTTTCTCTCGAGTCTTGAGTAATGATAGACCAGCAATGGCTGTAATGGAAATGGAATCTTATTGCTCATTTATTATTCCAAAGGTTATAAGTTTAACTAGGTGCATACATACACATGCATTTCTTGTTGTCGTTCCTCTCCTTTCCTCCATTCTCCCATCTCGTGAATGGAAGGGGATAGAATATGAAAATTAAGAATAACTATAGGAGAATGACGGTGACGCTGACGACGATGATGATGAAGACTACTATTGCTTTCACAATTACGATTACATCCGAATAACGGAAATAAAAATTAATGACGCTCTATTTTATTATTTTAGTCTTTTCCCCAGAGTGGTTCAAGCATATCATAAATATGTAATCAAATGTCACGATCCTTTATGAAGACGGACTGCTGATGATTATAAAAAGTGCTTCATTTCCTTTTCTCTTTACTTTAATTGCAATAATAGTAGCAATGGGATTGTACTTACTCAAATCCTACCAAAGAAACCTTAAATTTCTTTCCATTCTTGAAGCTATAGAATGGCATTACAATATATAGGTAGGTAGGTACTGTATCATTGACTCTGACTCTGACATCATTTTCTGGACGGTTTTCTGCTAGTCGGCTCGAATCCTAGTGATACTTGAGTGTGAAGAGCTTTCCTGTTTGTTTCCTGTCACAATAAATTGAATATGCGCTCCTTCATGAAAATAAAGTGGCCACCAGCGTCAACCCGGGAGATCAGTATATATCCTTCATGGCCTATTAATATCAATATCAATAACCATGCAAAGCTTCCTCAACGTTTTTCTCATAAAAGAGCGGGGAAACTGCACTGGTCTACTGCCAAGGANATGCGCTCCTTCATGAAAATAAAGTGGCCACCAGCGTCAACCCGGGAGATCAGTATATATCCTTCATGGCCTATTAATATCAATATCAATAACCATGCAAAGCTTCCTCAACGTTTTTCTCATAAAAGAGCGGGGAAACTGCACTGGTCTACTGCCAAGGAGAAGTCGGTGGCTTTGGGAGGTAGTGTGTCGTATAAATTATTACAAGTATGATTTGAATACTTTAGTGGCAGTGACAGTGACACAGGCACGAGGAAATGCATTTTCGGGTTGTCCCATATAGTAAGGCTAGTAATGCGACTGCAATTCATCGACAGGTGTGTAGTAATGACTTGGGATGTACCTACATATGTAGTATATGAAGTGAATGCCTACGTAGTGTCTATTCAAAAAGGTTTTACAAGCTCAAGCCTTGCACGCAAAAGATAATTGTTTTCATTGTTAGAATGTTTGACAGAAACTGCAAACAAATCATTGCCAGTCAAACAGTGGAGGTTGATGCCTACCTTAGGCTTAGATTCATTCAGTTGTGGTTTGGTTGGTAAACATAAGATCAGCAGATAAAAATAATCTCATGTATCTACACTATGTATGGATTTTACTACACAACTAGGTATAGTTCTAATACATACATATTTATCCACATACATTTAAAATCAATAGTATTAACAACTTACAGTAACATATATTCTATGACGTTGTACAAGAAATTCATTTGACATCGGCCTTCCAGCTAGTATTTGATTTGATTCTTGTGATCAACCCCGTATAATATTCATGTCAAGCACAAGTTCATTTAAATAAAATTATTATGGAAACTGAGCTCAGAGAAAAAAATATAAATCTGACGATGACGATAAGCCTTGATCCCGAAGACACATATGTAGAAGACCCTCGAGGAAAATCAAGAAAGTCAAAGAGAGTATCTTTATGAGCAAAGCAAGTCAAGAATGTGTGTAAGAGAAAATGAGAGAATTTATACTTTCACTTCTAGGAATGATATACTCTTGACTTAATACAAGTCTTTGGTTTAAGGGATGCCTACTATATACATCATACGATTCATTAGCATTGGGTTCGTTACGTATTTTATTTTATACAAATGACTTCAAGGGCATTACTGCAAGTATGTACAAATGATATGTATCATGATTCTTTGACAGACCAGAATCAGAGTAGAGAAGTTCCAGCACGAGCACGAGAACCAGACCATGAACCATTTCCAAGTCCTCCCATTTATTCTTTTATAAAAAACATGTTGCTGAATGAAATCTAATTGGTTCATACGATTTTGGGTAAATTGGGAGTAATTCAGACGTAGGATTTAATCAAAGCGAAAACAACATTTGATTGAATTTGGTCTTTTACACAAATCTATTTGATTGAACATTGAACATTGAACTTACATTGGTAGTAAGCTTGTTGCTGCAGCTGTACCAGTTGAATCTATACCTTTGCCTACTTCCCTGCCAGTTGAGTTGTGTCTACACAGACACAACTCAACTCAAACCATCAATACCGGGAAAAATGCAATATTATTTCAAAATAAATGACTGCTTGAGTATTTGATCTGATGTCTTTGATTACACGAGAGAGTAAGTTGTAGGTTGTAGTCTGAGCAAACTATCAGACTCAATTACATATTTTCTCTGGTACATACATATAAGAAATACCTATGGATGTACATATAGTTGGAGGATCCTGTTGCAAGACCTATATTTATAAATTATGATTACCTATATACACACACAATTAATATATTATGCGGTGCCCTCATTCCAGTCCTTCGTCAGTGAGGTAGTGGTTGCATGATAAATTTATGATTTAAGCCCTAAATAAGTGCTGGTTCAGAACAAGTGAATAGGACTAGTGGTGTGGTGTTCCGCGTATGCTTTTGACAAACAGTTTTAATTAATAATAAATTAATTATCTGCTTCTCAGTGAGATCCACTCTTATAGTATGCTTAGTCTGCTGAGTAAATGGCTTGAGTTTGGTACGATGAATCTGAATCCGAATCTGAAGCTGAAGCTGATGCCTCAGCTGAAAATACAAGATAGCGTTCTGTCTACATTCTTTACCCAGTCTACTCGCATTTACATTGCACTGCCTACAGATAGACCTTGGCTTATTGTTAGTAGTAGGCTGTAATCTGTGCATATATTTCTGCAAGACGCTTCTCAGGATGTTTGCAAGTTTCCTTTTCCACCTTTTATCCCTACTTGAGCTAGGCCAGATTCTCTTCATTAAATACTAATGATTTTAGATGCTCGTAGTCATGGCAAAGTATAGTATGGTATGGTATGGTATGTTATGAAATGGGATGGGTTGGATTGGCTTGACTAAACATAGTTGTAAAGCAAGAGAACAAAACAAACTAGAAGAGAACAGCGTTGCAAAGCAATACAACACACTATTTGAGGTTTCACTATAAGGGATAAAACAAGAACCTAAGTTGTAAAATAAACTAAAGTTTGCTATAAAATAAAATATGCTGAATAGCAGTACCAGTACCAGTATCAGTACCAGCAGCACCAACACCACCATGTGATTATACGATATCCATCTTTCTACTTTTTTCCTCGACTTTCAGTTTCATCCACGAGTACTTGTCATGCATAAATTATGACGGCTCTACTCTGCTATTTTCCACGTCGTATAGGTATGTACTTATATGCACACACATGTACTTAGGTACTGCTTGTTTTTTCTTCATGGAAATTTTCTAGTTCATGTTGATGTTATCATCGTGATTGTGATTGTCGTTGTGTGTAGTTGTTGTCGCTCTCGTTGCCGTTGCTGTTGTCATTGTCATTGTCATTTCATTTAATAAAAGTTTATGTCAAATTTTAAAATTATTTTGTAGTCTAAAAAATGCATGGTGGTACACTTTAGAATTTCCATTTTATAAATATTCCAGTCAAGTTGGAGTATCAAGGATCTTCAAAGGTAATAATAATAATAGAAAAACAACAGTTATAGCAACAGCTGCGTGAGTTCCCTTTGACAAGTTACGTGTTACATTTGTTTAAAAATTGCATAAACATCAATGGAAATGAAAGACCCGTCATTCCATACCATGTCATTCCATTCCATTTATATGTACATATCTAGCTCTAGCTACATATGTAACAGCTATGTATGTATGTAGGAGCTGCTACCTCCCCGGCTCGCTACAGATATCCACTCAAGCAAATGTTTGAAGAGGATATAGAATAGAATAAGGGAAGCCAGGCCAATGCCAATGCGAAAGCATGAGCAAAGGTACAATATTTATTGAACTAACATTCTTGTTGTCGTTCCCAAGTGCATGGTATGAGACCATGAGAGCATGTCATTGTGTTTAGATTGGGGAATGATGCTTGAAAGGTTGAAGCCTCAGTACCAGTACCAGTACCAGTACAGACAGCAGCACAGCTCAGCAACAGAAAAATTCAGTAAGAATAGAATAGAATGATTATGATACGATACGAAATTGTATTAGGATAGAAATAAGTGGGAGCGAAATACGAATGACGAAGGGAAAGTACGAAAAGGACACTCTACGCAATTACTTGAAGCATATGACAAGGTTCGCATCTCACTATGTATTCACATTCGCCATGGTAAACGAATTTTGAGATATAGTTTCACTGTAATTATACTATAATAGCTGGTTTCCGCTTTCCTCTTCGTCCTATCCCTGTCTCTTCGTCTTCCTTTCTTTTTTCACGGACTTTGTTCTCGTCTAACAAAATAAAAAGAAAAACGATACGGAGATACCCACACATACACATTCAGTAGTAAGGAATGAGAAACGAGATGTTGTGAAATCAATTTTTGTACGTTCCACTGTAGTACATTCTGGAGTACAGAAACACGATTTTCACTCGTTTTCGCTCTGTCACTTATTACTATTATAAACTGATGCTAATGAGAGATCGACTAAAGGTATGTGATTGTGCTGATAACGACGGTTCCACTTCAGTTTCATTCATTTTATAAACTTTGAATTTTATTTTTTAGAAGCAATCCATGAATACAGTCTTCAATTCAATGCGGTTCCATGCTATTCTTTCCGTTGCCCAAATGAACATCAGAACTGAAGGGAAATTCAAATACCTAGTAAAGTCCTTTTGGGAAGCTTGTTCTTTGAGTTCAAGTAATCTATTCCAATTAAAGGATCATGCGGGTTGATTTGCATTATGTAGAACTGGAGCCTACAAGATTTGCTTTTGAATGTACCAGATGGACCACTTTGAGGAATAGGAATTCCAGTTTTCATTTGACATATTTGCATCAAAACACCAAAACCAAGGGGATTATTATCTCTGCCAGAATGTACCGCATTGCATTGGCATTGGCACCCAAACCCATGTAAGCCTAAACCGTAGCCTAAACTCAAGACTACTACTACAGATGATGATACCAAGACCAAATCCAAGTCCAAGGCGAAGACCAATGCCAAAAGTAGACAAATACTAAGCCCGATGTGGATGCATA
>JAAXYX010005740.1:0-10523 GCA_036851915.1 Ptenothrix huangshanensis | reverse complement strand
ATCTAGTGTAAATTATGAAAAATTTTCTTAAAATGTAGAAAAAATTCAGAAAAAATGAAAATACGTATTGGAATTTCACTTGTTTACTTTTTAATCACTTCTTAGCTCAAAAAAGAACTAAACAAGGCTTTTTTAAATTTTTATTTTATCGAAAAAGTTCATTTTATCTACACCTAATTCCATGGTCATGGGGGGGGCTACAGCCTGCTAGCCCCCCCCTTGGATCCGCGGCTGTACATAACCACAATATCATCATCCAATATAAAATTAGACAGTATAGGTAGTAATTATAGAGAAGGAAGAAGAGAGTATGATGATCATGATACTTGTGAACCCATAGAAGCTCTTAGCTGTTGAATACTAGTTTTAGATTACTATTCCTATTTATTACTGTTACTAAACAGTTATTTTGAGCACGAAAACACTGTGACTATTTTCATTGTGATCATTGAGTGATTCCATGCAAATCAGCAATCAGAATTAACCGAGGATTTTTCATATGATATTATGCCTATATCTGTACTTGATATACTTTAATGGTTTCGACTGTAATGAATCGTAATCGCACTCCAAAAGTTTCCTATTCTGATATTTGCACTTCACACTTTATGCATCGAACCTAATTCTGCAGTACTGTTGTATCATAGGGAGTATTACTGACTGATCCTCCTAACAGTGCTAACTACCATGCCATGATTCCTCATTCTTCCAATGCTTCATGTATGAAATCTCTTAATTGTTTGGTGTAAAAAGGTACCTTTATAATAATCTAGCAGAGCATTTTTTGTAATCTTATATTGATATATAGCTAATACCTACCTATGTACAATTGTAAACGACTTCAAGTTTGTACTGTAAACTCTGAAATAAATATTATAGATATATTTTTACTACTATGTACATTACATACGTGGCCCATAACCTGTAGAAATATATATCTATAAATGTAGGTAGTATAAATGATAAGAGTCGAGCCTAATTTACATTTTACATGCCACTGCCACATTGAATCGAAAACTGTAGTCTAATTGCTACTGACTACTGTACAGATTTACAGATATGTATGTGTTTTGCTAGTCGCCTACAGTGATAGTGGTACAAGTACAAGTACATAACAAGAGTTGTGGTTAGAAGCAACTGTTACCTCAGTTTCAGTTACTAGTCCAGGAAATAATTCATTTTTACTTACATGACACTTAACACACTTTATGCTACCTATCTCCTAGTCAAAGTCAGTGTCAGTGTCAGTTCATAGTATACCTAATGAAGTCGTGAGCATTTGTTATAGAATTGGATAAGGATTTTTTGCTTTTTGGTACAGTTTTGCTGCAGTCACGTTTTTACTCCATTTTAGTGGATTTGAATTAATTGTATTTGACGAGACGACAGTCACGAAATTAAGCACAATGAAAAAACCAATGCATCTAAAATTCAAAAACAATTGACAAAATTTTAAAAAAACACGGTGAACTTTTTGAAAAGTTTCCAAAAACAAGTTTGCACTTTTTGATAATTGCAAAAATATCCATCTTAAAAAGTCCAACAACCAAAAATTGCACTTTAAAAAAAGTCAAAAAACTAAATTGCAACCCGTGAAAACGACCAAGAAGCTAAATTTTGTGACTTTTGAAACGTACAAACAAATTCTGCACTTCCTGAAAAATGCCAAAAAGAAAAATTCTGAACTGTTTAAAAAGTGGCAAAATACAAAATTTCACACTTCTTGAAATTATCAAAAAACAAAACGTCCGCACTGTTTGAAAAGTATCAAAAATCAAAATTTCACATTTTTCAAGTTTTGCATTTTTTGAAAAAAAATAATTAATTATATCAGGCGCGTTGAAAGACTATCTAGAGCATCTCTAAACGGTATCTTGCCACCTGAAATCTAACCACATGTATCTGTATAGGTATGTACATATTTGCAAAGGTAAGACCTGGCTTATCTTATAGGAAGATACAACGCGTCTAAATTCCCAACAAGCTAATCCCATTGTTCATACCTATGCAATTATTATTACTACATCACATAGTGCGGAGATTAACATGAGAAGATTCATCTGAAGCACAATAGCTCTTTATATTCGTGACCAAGATTCATTCGTGTATAAAATTGAAATTTCAGTTTTTACAGTGTACCTTATGCTCAACGATATTATGTATTTTTGAACCTTAATATTTCAATATACCAAGTAATTATACAAACACTTTTCTTTGTTAAATACGGTGCAGTGCATCTAAATAATATACAGTAATTATTCGCTTGTTGCCAACTTATTTTCAAACATGAAATCCTCATTGCATTTTACATACAATTCTATAGTACACGAGCAAGTGAATTAAAATGAAAATCTGGTTTAATTGATTGGATCACTCATTTTGTCTTTCCAGAAGAAGAATTCCATTGTGTATTCGAAAGCTCAAAAATAAAATACATTGCATTTTCATTGCTATCCGCCAGTTCTTTTACTACATGTAGGTACATATTTCTGTACTTACTATAAGTTAAGTAGGAGAAACTGTAATACAGATAATCGCTTTGTTAAAACAATAGAGAAGGATTGCTGGGAAACAAATAACTTTAAAACACAAAAAAGGTAGATTGGAAACTTTATTATTACCAATAGGTAAGATTTTATTACATAAAATGCAGCAGGGTAAAAACGAAAGTTTAGGGTATTAAAACTTAACTATAGGTAAATACATACCTACCTTCTTATATTAGCGTACGATGTAAGCCGACCTTTGAATAAAACCAAATAATTATTCTCAACCACTCGTAATTGTTTACTATTACAAGTGTAGAAAGTAAGATTAGTAGGTTTGGATAGACTAAAACCATAATTATTACACCAATTTGTTCAACATTATTGCAATTACTAACCAAAGCTGATAGGAAACACAAGTTACATTTCTTTCGGGTCGATTCTTTAAGAAAAACCGTAAAAAAGTAATGCGGAGGTGAGCTGACTGCAACTGTGAACTGTGACTGTGGATATTACTACACATCACCAAGAAGACATAAAAGTGACAGAACTTTTTATTATTTAACTGTACTTTAGTTTAGCGTTAGTTCGTACAACAGTCCATGACACGATGACAGAGCAGCGTTTTCCCATTGACTACCCATAAAACCATGATGTTACGCAATTACGTGGTTGCGGTTATGATACCGTCATATCAGCTGACGAACTCCGCCACTGGATTTCTTTCTCTTCACTTCCACACATGATCTGTACACTGTAACAACTAAAGAATCTTAAAACAGAAAAATGTGCATTTCAAATGCTAAAATCATACTCACATTTAGTATAATTAAGATAGCAATTTATTTTATGCATCTGAAGTACACAGCAGATGTTTTAAAAACGCGTCTTCAACTGCGAGATACGGTTTTTGCAATTATGGTCCATTTTTTTAATTTTACCATTTTTGAACCCTATTTTCTCCATGTTTACGTTTTTTCAAAACGTTAATTTTTCTTTTTTATGTGTTTTGAAATATCTAATTTTATCGTTTTTACTGTTTTTTAAAATGCTATTTTTTATTGCCCTTTTTGAAACGTCCATTTGTTTTCATTTTGAACTTTTAGAACCCAGCAATTTCCTCCAGTTTTACGTTTTTTTTCAAACCCTTACATTTTCATTTTTTACGCTTTAGATGCACTTAAGGTGAACTTTCGAAGCGTCCTAACTACCTCCATAATTTTACTAATTCGCTTAAGTTTTTTACTCTTTAGATGAACCAGTTTTTACACTGTAGACACCGCAATGTTATCATCTTCGGTGTCAAAGTTAGGGCATAATTGCAACAAAAAAAACTCTCTCACACCCTCTCTTCTTCCTCTAGTTTCAAGGGACATTGTAACAGTTACAGAATTACAACTAACTACTTATCCATTACTTAACGCAAACAAAATAGATTGGAGAGATTCAAGTATCTAATAAAGTGTGGACCATGAGCGATTGCATAGTCATAGTACAGTTAGTGAAAGCGACATTTTAATAGTTGTTCCATCGAAACTTACGTCGAAGGTATAAATGAGATTTTGGGTTGGTTAATTTAAGAACTGTCGGCAACTACTAATAATGTGAAATTTCGATAATATCTGTCTGTAAACAACATGAGCACATGTATGTAGCAATTTAATTCGTCGATTTCTACGCTTGAGCTTATTTACTATTCCTACAATCATTTTCTCATGCTTTTTTTATAAAAACAAAATTAGATATTCATGAGATTTCACCAAACCAAGACAAGACAAAAAGACCAACGTCTCCTTCCTCGATGAAAGGATATTGCACGAAATAAACATAAATATATTACCTATAGGTAATTATAATTACATAGAGTTAATTAAGAACAAGGAAATGTATACGCCTCAAGTGAAATATCTACTTATATAATTATTAATTAAATATTGGAATCAAGGTACCTAGGCTTAGGCAGATTATCAGATTATGAAATGAGCGTTAATTCTCATCTCCCCTTTTGACGAGAGAGTCATATAAGACTTTTAAATTACCATCATCATCAGTATCAGATCAGTATTCCTCGAATTCTTAAGATTATTGACAAGGCAAGTTGAGGTAAATGACCCCTACCTTCGATTCGATTCGATTCGATTCAAAATGTGCTGTACTGTACTGTACTGTAAACCCATTTTTGAGTCGAATTACTGCTCCATGCTTCCCTAGACCTAACGATACTATAAGTCTTTCATTTTTTACTGTTTGCATTATTATTACATACAAACACAATACAGCGCAATACTAGTACCTATTATACTAGTGCGTATCTTTATCATTGATAAGAAATGTACAGGTTAAAAAACAGTCTCTGGCTGTGCTCTGTACGGCTTCGTCGTCGTCATGGTTCCAACAACAATCTCCTAGCAGTCCTAACTAACTAAAACCTAGTCTATAGTCGACATATGTAATAGGTTTGAATATCGTTTTTGTAGTATCTCCCCTTTGTTCTGTTCTGTTCTGTTCTGTATCCATTACCATTACATTGCGCATTGTGCCGTTTCCTCAAATCTGGTTAACCCTTGTGTTGATTTTTATTGCGATTTCACCTGTCAGTGACTATATGGAGTCAGTGTTACGACTAAACCTACATGAAGTACCTACATGAAATAAATGTGCTCTTCTTTCTAAAGTTTAAGGGGAAACAAAGAAAACGCACTGACTGTGACTTAGTCAGTGGGATAGTGAGCTGCATCACGTCACGTCACAGCACATCACAGCACATCACATCACACCACATTACAATTTACAGGTTCTGGTTTGGTACCCTAATGTTAATGTTATAGCACGAGTACGAGTACGAGTACGAGTGCGATTGCGATTTACTACATATTTGCGAGTTTCTGCCTACGTCACTATGACTGAGCGTGAGTGCGTATATGTACCTACCTGTGCTGGGTAGACGAAAGACTAATTGCTATACGTAAAAAAGAAAAAAATGGATATAATTATTATTATTATTATTATTGCCATTTTATATTTTTTGGCATATTGTAAATTATCTTTCCTTTCATATTCTCTACTCTTGCATGCATTGACTTGACTTGACTTGACTTGTCTTGACTTGCATGCTGCATCCAAGATTTATTTGCACGTTATATTGAAAGCACTGATGGACAGACATAGAATGCAATAATATACAATGAATTCAAACACGGAACAGACGACCCTAAACTTCTGTGTTCTAAACTTCACGCACATTATTTATTAGTACAAGTAGATTTTATCCATGGCGCTTATTCTTCTTTTATGTACAATATATCTGTCAGAAACATGAATAGATAGTAGATGCAAAATTAGGTACTGTATCATTTTATTATCCTGCTTTGGTTCAAAAAGATAGAGGAGCTTCACGCAATAACAAGTGTGAAGGAGGAAGAGTCAAACATTTTCAAAAATTTCAGTGCATGTGTCCAATGGCAATTTGTTAGTGATTTATTATAGAAGGCAAATTTCACATTCAGAATGTTTTTAGTTTTTTGTGATGCGATGAGACTAAAGAGCATATCAATAATGATGATATCCTGGTGAGTGAATGGGGAACAGCTTTAGCTGTCCAAAACGAATATTAACAAGCGTCATCAAAACGAATTTTTATATGCGTCTTTAGCTCAACCCAAATATCAGGCTATTAGATATTACTACATTATAAAATTTTTGGTATAGTTATATTCTCTAGGGACCATTTTAAGATTTAGGCCAATTCACATTTTCTTATGAGATTTAACATGCAAACATGAAAAAATAGGAACAACTCCCTCTGCGATATTTTCAGTTTCTGGAAATCTTAAAATCACGTGTGTTGACAAATCTTGACTCTTATTTATATTCAATTTTTCAAAAGAAAAATCTATAATTCTATAGCTTTTTCTGTCGATTCATTTTTGTTAGTAACGGAATCAAAACTGAGTGTAAATATAATGTATTTCTTAATTTGTTGACTGTAGTTTACAATAATCATTGCTGTTGAATAGCTAAGACTGATCCAAAGGGAGAGCAGAAGTTAATTTTCCGGCTAATCATTTGACTCAATCAATCTTCATTTACGCACTCCAGGGTCTTGTCTTGGGATTGGGGATTGAACTTTGACAACAGAAACAAATGGTTGTTTGTTGTTATTGTACATCGCATTGCATCGCCTGAGCCTGAGCCGTATCTTATCGATTAAGATCAACATGAACATTGACATTACGTTTTTCATTCGTAATTCATTTTATATCTCCTCACGAGTTGGAAAACAACTTTAAGCACAACAAATCAATGGAATGGTTTGAAAGTGGTTTTCTAAACTACAGTTTACAACAAAAATTATTTACAAATCATTGCTTTTCACAACCACTAATGTATGCTAATAGACTAATAGTCATTCACCATCACATCAAAGTATTTTACCTTTATCCTCTAAAGTAGCGGTTGACAACAAAAACAAAAAAACAGTTGTAATATATTTTATACTCTACTTTGGTTTTTAGTTCTAGTTCTAGTTTTATCTTTATCTTTATGTACCTTTATACCAGACCAGCACTTTCAAACACTGCCCTTCCCTTCCTTCCCTTATCTTCCGTTCCCTTCCTGTAGCTACCTACTATGTTTGTATGTACACAGTACATATAAAGGTTCTCCTATCTTCACCTCCAATTTCCATTATTACACACACACCCAACAATTAGAAAGCTAAACAAGGCTGCAAAACACACAAGACAGTGGTCTGGACGAATGTTATAGCGTAAGCGTAATTCTTGCAACAAGATAAATCATAAATTAACGTCTTTTAGCCCTTCGGTAACGACTCGAGTATAATTAAATTTTTATCTCTTCTATAATGAAACTTACGTCTAGTGGTAGTAATACTAGTAGTAATAGTAATCACATTTATTATGTATGTATGTGTTCAGTCAGATAGAGTCATACATATCCATGCGTGTATTATTGGATTGCGAACACCAAATAGTTTTGAGCACAGATTCATTTAAATATCTTTCAGCAGAAAATGTGTTGCTTCCGCACGCGGAATAAGTACATACTATGTACATATGTACATATCTAGGTACTATGTAGGATGTAGGATAAATTGAGTTTATAATGACACTCTGGGCTCTAATCGGCAAAGTGCGGTGTCGCGGCTCGGCTCGGCGTGGGCATGGGCTTGCAAAAATGTGCATTCAAACTGACAATCAGCGAAAAACGAAAACTCTCTATACAAACGAAACAAACGATAGCGTTTTGTCATACATAATTAAACCATGGCACTTTGCTTTTTTCCTTGCAAAATAAATAGAAAGATGATGAGATAGGACCATGTCATGATGTAGTATACTGTGTGTGTGTGTGTTTATACAAAACTTATATCGGTATTGAGTGTGTGTTTTCAGTAGTGTTTTTTTAAAGAAAATGGGTCAAGCGTTTAAGAGACATGACAACGACAACGACAACGACAGCGACGGTCATTATAGTGGCTTGACGCACGGAAAAATGAATTTCTTGAATCCTCTTTTAATCATTATTGTGAGGAGAATTGAGAAAAATGGTCCCCACTACTTTGTAGTTTTTGTATACATTTTAAGTGAATCAAGACTTTGTACAGAATCCACATAAAAAACGAAGATGTTCACTCTCCGTCCAAAATAACACGGTGGTAAAATCCTACAAAAAATGTTACTCAATTATTTAAATCCCAACCACAACCCCACAATGCAATGCATTATTGCCTTTGCCCATTGCCTTGCATTAGATTAGATTGGATTGGATTTGAATGGATTAAATTGCAAGTCTATCATACAAAGATAGATGTGAGTAAAGCCAGTGGAGTCCATTAGTTTTATCAGGGGCACAATTCGCATTCATTTGTGTCAACAAAATCATCAATTGAAATGAATTAATTGCTATTCCGATGCACCTTCCTTAAACACACTTCACAACTAGGGAATGGTTCAATAAGGAATTTAAAGTTTCATCTTTACTCTGCATCGTTTCTCAGAATAGTATTTAGGACAGGCTTGTCATCGTCCTCGTTGCTATCAACTATTTAGATCAAGTATCATGTAGAAATGATGGAATTAATTGCCAAGCTCATCGTCAGTGTCAGTAGAGTTAATTTTGTAGAAGGATTTACAACTTAATTCTTCGAATCGCGCTTCCTTAATGGTATATAGTTACCCTTATTATATATGGGTTTAATATACAGAAATTTTGGTTTCGCATATTAATTTTTAATTATTGTTCATTCGATAATTTGGTCATAGCGCCACAGGACATGAGTGATCCCGATTTTGCACAGTAGCTTCGAGCCTCAAGCAATTCTCTGTGTGTGAGTATCTTCCTTATAGTTACTTATATATCAAAATTATTCACTAGTGTTAAAACGTGAGTCTTTGCACTATTAGTCTTAGCTTGGCATATTAACATTAGCCAGGGATTTAGATTAGGATTTAAGAGTGTAGGTAAGTAGGTATATTTGTCTAGATGAATGTGCAGTCCGTACACTAGTCATAAGTAATAGTAAAATAGTAACCGCAATGGGATAAAAAAAACACACGTACCGGTAGGTATGTACATGCGGATAGACAGTGAAAAGTTAAAAGGAAACTATAACCATTGACTGTGAAGCATTGAAAAATAATGAGGTGGCTTTGGCTTATACATAGTTAGACTTGGTACTTGGTTGGTAGTTAGTATAGTAGGAACATACATAACTATAACTTACTAAAGATCTCATATTTTTTTCAATGCAATGCATCTGACACGGACGAGAGTACAAATGCAAGACAATACAATACACCGTTTGCAGTTTGGTTTGGCGTGTGGAATAAAGGAATGAGAGCTGTGTAAGTCATTGTGTACTGTTGTTGTTTATAGCCAGAGCCAGAGCCATGCATTAATGCATTCTGTATTCGTATTCATTCCAAATAATAAAGCAGTATATACATAGTAAGCGTAAGCATGTATGTATATTAGTAAGGCAGTATTGACGTTGTTTGACCAGGCTTTTTCTTTAAATGCCGCCGTGTGCGTTCAAGCAAGCATTAATACACTCACTACATTAACAAAATGAGATGTAGATACCTACATAGGTAATTGCATTAGTGGTAATAAGTCATGCTCAATTTTTTAAATCTGTTTTTTTGTAACAATCACGCATAGCTGGGTTATAGGCTAGTGTCGAGCTGAATATGGACTTGTACATATTTTTGCTACTAGTAGACTGGGGGCACTGGGTCATGGAGCTAAATGGGTCTACTTGAACGTGGCACTCACATGGAAAACTTACGAGAGACTAATTGCAATTGCATGAGGCTATAGAGATACTGTCGAAATGAAGACGAAGGGAAGATCAAAACCAACTTCTATTTCAAGTATGTACAACACCAAGAATGCAATGTTATGCTCTTTTATTTGTGTTACGTGATTATTTCCTTCGAATCTGACACGAGCCACCCAGAGTAGGCTGGGCTCGTGGCATGGCAGACAGATCGAGAGTTGGAAAATCAAAAGACCGATGTATGTAAGTGGAAGATGATTGAAGATGAATTTGCAAGTGAAGGATATTTGTAGTGCCGTTCATACATACGCTCGATTGCACAGTGAGATTTGAAACCTATTTATATCCAATTATATGCATATACCCAAATCAAAATTGAATTTTTTAAAATAATGAAATTCCTTCAGGAATGTTTGCTTCAAAAAAGGCTACATTTTCCTTATCACTTTTTTTATAAAATTGTACTTGTTTAAAGATATTTGCATGGTTCAATAAAAGTTAGTTTTAGCTTATACCATCAGCAATCAGTTAATACCACTTTATACGGCGGTTAAAACCATTAAAATGCGTCTGGCAAAAACCAACTCGTCGTGATCGTTGATCATTCCTTTGCGAATCGCCTTTCTACACTGAAGCGACATTGATGTGATATATCAATAAGGTGGCATTCATAAATTACGTAACGCGGTCGGGGGTGGGTGGTGGGTCGAGGTCACCGTTACGCCCCATTATGAAGG
>JAAXYX010005739.1:0-10525 GCA_036851915.1 Ptenothrix huangshanensis | reverse complement strand
GGCTATCTTTACACTCAATTGCATGATTGCCCCGGCTACCTTTAGAGGCAGGCTATCTTTAGAGGCAGGCTGTAATTAGAAGTTTTACGGTACTTGGTTTCAGTATTTGACTTTTCATACAAAGCATCTTAATTTTTTGCAGACGCTTATAATCTAATATCCAAACAATTACATACGATTATTTCAACAAAAAATAGTTTAATTTTGTCCTTTAGAGTGTCAGCTAAATTTTACCAGATTCTATCCACCTAAGCTTACAGTAAAATAAAAATGAAGAAGTGAAATTGTGTCGAATCACTGTGAAAAAATGCTCAGTTGTTGCCTTTTCTGATTTCGATCTTGTGAACATGTTGTATTTAAGTGCGTATTCTACTTTGAAATCGCTTGTCTACTATATTATGCATATCGTCGTTCAAGATGCAGAAGCAGAACTTAATATGTACCTATCTTTTTTGTAAAGTTACGGAGTTTCTTTAGAGGATTGAAACTTTTCCATTCTTCAACGACGTGGTATGCATAATGGACTATAATGACCAGGAATCAATGTATGTATTGGTGCGTGTTTGGATTTTTATTCCCAAAATTCCCAATTTTCCCTGCTGATAAATTCCCGAAAGATTGGGAATTTATTTTTGCCATTGGGAGGGAATATTCCCAAAATTCCCTCCATTTTAAATTCCCAATCATCCGGGAATATTCCCACTCCCAAAATTCCCAAATTCCCAGGGAATTTAAAACTAGCCATCCCTAGTTGTAACGAACTATTATACCAAATTTCATCGAAATCGGTGACTATGAAAACCACCCCGTGGGAGGTTTCCAAAAAGATAACACACTGACTGATAAGTTGTGAACATGTTGAAGCGTCGCTGATGCCTAATAACATCAATAACTACGGCTCCTGGCCGAATTCTAAACCATAGCAATTCCGGCCATGATGTGGCATGGAATTCATGAATTAATGTTAATTCTATTTCCTTTCTCGCCGACACATCCGCCATCCGATACGACTGAATTTAGTAAGCGCATAGATTGATCTATTGAATGTGTGTGAAAAGTTTCATTGCGATACGTTAAAGTCTACGGTTGCTACGCCACTAACTTACATAAACCGCTCTCCAGCTGCCAAAACCACCACTCAATTTGGTTGTTTTTTGCAGAAGCGTAGACCAATAACAATAACTCGTATAGGAAATTTCATTTAAATACATTGATAACTGCGACCACTAGAGTCGGTAATGTTTTAATTTTAAAAGCTCTCCCTCCGCCAAACCCGTCTAATCATGGTCAATTAAACTCTTAAATGTGTCTTTACGTTAGTGTTACTTGTGTGCAACATTTCATTGAGATCGGATAATAAATGGAATTGGTGGAACCAAAAACCCAAAGTTGAGGGCGGCGGACGAAATCTGGAGAAAAAGACGATTATGATAGCAACGCAAACGCTGCTAAAAATTATCGCATGGCAGCTTTACTGTTAACGTTTGATTTGAAGCTACAGTCGAGTTGGGCAATGGTGTGATTGAACTGAGAACCACGACCACGACCATTACCTACAAGCCAGGTTGAAGTCCAAATCCAAACCAAAATTAATTACCCGAATTCGATCTAATCGCAAATCGCGGTGGGATGGGGCATGAAGGAATAATTCACGCAGTTAGCTTTTCCAGCATAAGTAAGGACATCCAAAATTCGATTTTTAATTGAGTAAAGCTATACTGTTTTATGATTTATCTTAGTCGCTGGACTATTACGCCATGCAGAAAAAAAATATCGACGACAAGGCACACTTTACTTGCTATCCGAAAGGAATAATATTTTTTCCGAGAAGAGTAAACACTAAGGTTGGAAAGTGGCTTTATTTTGCTTCAACAATTAGCTTTGCCCATGTAAAGTAGAATTTCCCATTTATTGGCATCGGCCAAGCAAACTGCAGGGTACTTATTCACCAATACAGTCTACCGTCTACCGTAACTTTCGTGCCTTTTTTGCATTTTTTGGTATGTGGTAAAAGGTCGGGCGTAGTACATTGACCAGCTACGATTTAGAAGCAATTTGTCGCAAGTCCAAGCGTATAGTGCCAATGCTACTAGTAGCGCATCGCATTGCTGTCTTACGCTTGGACTTGCGACAAAGTGCTTTTTAGTCTTAGCTGGACTTACGACGCGATGCTTTTAAGTTGGAATTGGACTTGCGTCAGAATGACTCTTCGCCATCGATATGTATGTTCTCGGCATATTATACTGAAAGCCGTAAGGAACTTAAACAATTATATTTTTGACACGCTCGTTGTTTAAAAAAACAATTATAAGGTACATACGCGCTTAAAAGTTGGCTGGATTGGTTCAGGTAATTGAAACCTGCTTCGTTGCAGATAGTAGAACTGTACAGTACAGCGTGTAAAGTAAGATTGAAATCGTATGACGAGATTACCCAGCCACGCCATGCGATGCCAGAAAGTAGAATCCTGCATCGCTACCACCAGTACTAGAGCGAAATAAAGTACAAATACAGGTAAGGTACTCAGACTAGCATCAGATTCCAAAGACTCTCAACAATAACGGGTTTAAACACCCCATTGTTGCGTAACATAACGTTACTTTATGTAGGAAGGACACAAGTGCTTCGTGTATATAATTGTAAGCCTTCAACACACTATACTTTCAACCAAGCATACCTATGCAGACTCGTACACAAACACGCAGCACGCAGTATTAAGCAGGTAGTGTAGGCTAACACAGGTAAGGTACATATGAATAAAACTGTTAGGCATGCAGGTAACTGCCTTTTTGATCGCCCCCGGCTGCAAGTAATTTTATAAACAGCTAGACAAGTCTACCTTTGCCCACGAAGCTGCCAACAGGCTATATAGGGATAGCTAGGTACATAGTTGATATTCAAGACGGTCAACTGTAATTGTGAGAGTTGAGACGTTGAGAGTGAACAGGTAGAAAAATGATGTACACAGTTGAAAGAATTGAACAAGTGAGCACCAGCGAAGGCAGTGGGTATTTGGGCAAACGAACTCGAGTAACCCTTCTCCACCCTTTAACTCATTTTACTTGACTTAGACCAACGGAACGCATCCAAGCATCTTGCCCATCTTGGCAAGCTTCACCTTCGTCATTATTATCTCATCTTCCCTTCATTTCTGCCTTCCTTTTCTTTACCGATGACGGTGAACTTGAACTTCGATTTTATTATACTTCCATTTCTTTCGTCTTAGTTTCTACAGACGTCATGTAACAAACTCTACGCGCGTTCTCAAAGCACAGGATGACGAGCTATTATTTCAGATTCCTATTTCTATTCAGATTCTTCGCTTCTACGCCTCATCCACTCCACGAGCATCGCAGTATGCACCCATGCTTAAGCATTAATCATAAAGTGGTTACCAAAGTGTGGTGCGCTTGTCTTTTATATTTTTCAAACACCAACTTCACGATCAAATTGCAGACTGTAGTTAGAGGCAGGTTGAAAGTATGTGAACCCAATTTACATTTGGTCTCTAATGAACACAAAAATTAATAACAATCAGTGTAATAATTATGTAGTTGAATTATATCATTACATTTTTATACTACAGTCTCATGCAACTATTGACGGCTAAGTTCATGTGAATAACTACATTTAAAACGATGATACTGTCATGGTTAAAGTCAAGGATTTACTTCTCACAATCAGCCCATATTTTTTGAATGATTTGATTTCCCTTCATACAATCAGTTGGAAGGACAGTTTCACTGCGGACAGCTGATTGCCCGACCCTTCTATTAGTTATCCCTCATCGTCAATCTCAGCCATTTTTTGCGCCAAACAAAATTTTCAATTTGCATTTTCCCCCGAATGATTTCCTAGTAGTGGTCAAATATGTAGTCTGGTTACATGGAAAGACATGTAGTAGTATATAATGTAGTTGTAATATGCTAAAATGACGCTTTACTTAGTTTTAGCGATTCCAATTACCATGAATTAGCACCTGTAGTTTTGTGAGTCAGAGTCGGCAATTTCGATTAATTTTTATTCATCTTTAGCTAACAGTCCAAACAGAGGCGGTTCTGGAAAATTTGGCCAAACAGGCGGGTACATAGAAAATTTCAAAAATAAAGTCGAAATAATCATAAAGAGTGCTTTTATAAAGGACTTTCAAAATGTGCTTGAAAATTACACATAGGCGGGAGCCTGCTTCGCCTACCCTAACTACGCCCCTGAGTCCAAATGAAGTATTAAACCTGTTCTGGGGCGAATCAATTTTCCAAAAGTCCGGGGGAAACTATCCTAGAAGGATTTAAAGTAATTATGTGTGCTTCAATTCAGATTTCATTTCATGGTAATTTTATTTCTTGGTTGCTGGCCTCATCATATCAGGCATTAGTAAAGTGAAGCAAACCAAAGCTGAAGAAGGGCCAAACCAGAACTAGCACACAACTCTTAGAAAAGATACTCCTATTCAAAACTTGCTTGCAGTTTATAGACAATGGGATTGAGAAACGCGAGATGCACAATGTAGAGAGTTTAGTAGTAGTTCAAGTATTACTGAAAGGTATCATCAACAACAGCCGAATTCGTATCCACTTCTTTGAAACAGCTTTAGCATTGCTCGCTACCATTTAATAATAACGGTTGTGTAATTTTTTTGTGCCCTACCCTAACAAAGGTGAAAAACAACACGGTGTCTGTAAAACTTCCCAAACTTCGCAAGACACAGTAGCATCAAGCATGTAAGGAAGAGTTCAAGCCCATCCGATTCAATTCTGTCTTGAGGAATCTCAGCTTCAACTCGAAGAAGGAGAAAGCCGTTTTTGACTCACCCACGCTCTGACTTTACTTTTTTTTACCTCGCCAATACTTTATGTACGATAAAACTGTTCTTACAAGCAAAACTACCGCAATCTTGTTTCCTTTCTACGATACTGATTTTAAGGATGGCATAATATTAACTTACCTACACAAGGGATTAACTTACCTACAATTTGTGCCTACAATCATATACCTACATATTGCTAAAAATAGCATGCAGTAACAGGGGTCTTGTCTACAAATTGGACCTACAATTGTATTTATAAAATTAAATTAAAAATGCTTGTAATAGCAACCTAGAATTAAAAAAGCTTGTAATAGCAACCTAGAATTAAAAAAGCTTGTAATAGCAACCTAGAATTAAAAAAGCTTGTAATAGCAACCTAGAATTAAAAAAGATTGTAATAGCAACCTAGTTCGAGAAACATCACTTTATTACTGCTGCTGACGTCAATTATTCGATATGTTGATTGCCAGCAAATATTATAATATTTAACAACAATTGCTAACATGTTGCTAATCTTCAGAGACCTTCCCCTTATGATTCTGTTTGCAGTGTTTGCAAGCACTCAAAAGGTATAGGGGGTGAGGCTTAATCTGATGGAAGTTCCAGCAGCAGCCAAGCAAATATCTATTGGGCAAAAACGTAAGCGAGGCAGGCCTCCAGCCGTTGGCCCCCACTTTCCATAAATTAAACTACTACTGTTTTGCATAATTATCTCATTAAATATTATCATATATTTTATATTATCAGATCTTACTCACTAGGGAGGGTAGCATATTGTAACCTAAGGATTAGAAAATTGGACATGGAGTTGTCGTACTGTCACTGGTGATCAAAGAAACCAATGTGACTCTACTGCATTTTGAGGCTATCCCAAGTAACATCGAGTGTCGTCTCGCACTCCTATTCCAGTCCGTACCGTCCGATTCCCATCCGTGTCGTTTAGCTGTCGTTGCCGGGCGGTACTAACCATTGTTTCCGTGCATTTTGTCAGTCGTTTTGCTCCCTGTAATGCAGCGCTGCTAAAACGACACAGACTCTCTACTTCGTGCACGCAAATGACGCAATAACGATACAATTACAAAAATGATAGCATGTAATCTTAATGCATATAAGACTGACACATATACATACATCCTGCCCTTTCGGTTCTTCAAAAATCACATTATTATTATTTTCTGATCCTTGGGTTACAATGAGCGACCCTTCCCAGTTAGAGCAACTATTTTACGATTTGTTACAACTGTAATTTTCCATTCTACGACGTCATTTCGTCGATGAAGAGTCAAAATGACCTAAATCCAAGCGCTAATAAAAACAATATGAACTAAATCCAAAAGGACTTAAAATCTAGCTGACCTAAATCCTCATTTAAACTAATAGATTTAGGTCATTTTGCTTTTAACTCGTATTGGACTTAAGTCGTGTTGCCTTTTGATGCATATGGATTTACGTCAGTTTGACTCTTCATCGACGATTTGCTACTCTCTATTCATTTTGGGTTTTTAATAACCATTAACTAACCGTTGATAATATATTCAACTTGTAAGTAAAGTCATCCGTTTTCGAAATGTTCCGAACTATTTTGTAGGCAAGGTAATACGGTTTTGTGTAATTCATATTGTAGGGCGTATCTATCCCTTTTGTAGGCAAGTTAATTCCATGCCTTTAAGGATTTAACTTTGTCTCACCTTGGATGAACACAAGATGAGTTAAAACGCCCATTCAGATTTATTCATTCAGATTAATTCATTACGAACTGGCAAGGCAAAGGCAATTCGATGCATAAATTCGTTAATTTTGTCAAAATATCAGCGTATTTCTTGCAATTCAAATTTTAAAGCAATACGCATAAATTAAAAACGTACATAAGAGCTAATTTAGGGACATCCTTGCTGATACTCAGCCGTTGCAATATTATTACATTACAAATATACTATCTACTTTGCTTACTTTATAGTCCTTAATCCAATTGGTACCGTTGTTCCAACGTTTTAAGTTAACAAGTTCAAGGAATGAATTCTGCATTAATATCTTAGTACATATGTAGTTGCGTTTTGAATATATGCTGCTTTAATTTAAGAAGCATATGTTGATTACTCAAGTTGCATTTTATAACAACCGTGCACCAAATTGGTTATAACAGCTGACCTCAACTTGTCTCATCGCTTAAAATGTACTATGGATTTCCATAGATTTTGAATTAGCGAATATCAAACAGTCCCCAATTCAATCTCATTATTTATGGATGCTTTAGTTTCGAGGAAACTAACGACAAATTATTTACAATTAGAGAAAATATGTTAATTGTAAATAATTTTGTTTAAAGATTGAGGTGATAGTTCCTTAAGAGTTCTGCAGCCAATATTTTTTCTATGAATTCCAAATACGAAGAATAGGGCAGCAGTTTTATGACAGGAAATGTGCGTTGAATGGCCACCGAGGAAATACACTTATCATGTAGGTATGTACCGATATGTTGGGTGTTAAGAATAAAATGCATGTTTCGCTGTTTTGTTCTGACGCTGAACTATTCCGTTATTACAAGCAGCTGAGAAGTCTTCTTTTCATCCTTCATCTTAAAAGGCGTTATCGTACGGTATGGCATTGTTAATTCTCAACCAATTCCTTATACTACCGCTATATCAAATTATCACTCAAGTTACTGTGTTGTATTTTTACGACCGATTGTACCTTACTGCACTTGTTTCGACACTTGATAAAGCTGCTTCATACTGTAAATATTATGCAATAGGTACCCATTCTAAGATTATGACGCAAAATTCTAACTATCATTCCCTGTAAAACTTTTGACTCGTGAACACTAAGTTTGTAGGCATTCCAATTTTCCATTGTATTGTGCAGTATCTGATGTTCATTTTACTTTCATTTTAACTCGCTAAATAATAAATTTTTGTTACCGACCATGTTTTGCAGTATTAAAAGTCGGATGCGAAGCGCCCGATTTGCTCGACCCTGGCGGCAAAAGGATATGGTGTTCGAAGCACCAAACGAATTATTTACTCGTGTTACAACACGAGCAATGGCACAATGCGAAAAGAAATAGAATACCCTGCAAGAGCAACATGAAATACGGGTACACACTACAGTGAAATCTCGTTATAACGACATCCGATATAACGTCAATTTCCAAACAACGACAGCACATCACGGTCCCGTCAAAAAGCCCGTCTTTCCATGTTAAATATGAGGTTATAACGTCACTCTTTATAACGACATTAGCTATTACGCCAAATTTAAGAACTAGTTATTACAGAAGTGTCTATCCAGTTGTAACAACAGTTTACGAGTAGTATGAGATAGTACACGTAAAATAACGACAACAACGTCACGTAATACAAGATATACGCGTATATAGTACGCCGGTGCCCGTAGTACGCGCTAGTGAAGATACTGTACGAGCTAGTACCTAGTACGCTCATACTAAATTCATATTTAAGGCCTATTGCACGATTATACGAGATATTACATAATGTAAGAGCACGAAGCATTGTATTACGAAATAAGCGTATTACGTCAGTATCACAATGTGTCACACACGTATTACGCCAGTATTATAATGTGTTACACGTATTATGCCAGTATTAGAATGTGTTACACAGGTATCATGTATTACATCAACTACATACGCATTACGAATTACAATGGAATCTCGTTGTAGTGCCATCGCAAGGGCCCAGCATTGTATGTCTTTATAGTAAGTGTGGCATTACAATGACATAAGGACTTCACTAAGAAGTACTTTAATAATATCGGAAATATCAATGCTTTCGTTCTTGAAAGTAATGAAGTGATACACCAAAACACAAAAAAACTCGTTTTAACTATATCCGATAAAACGTCCTTTTCCAAACAATGAAAGCACATCACGGTCCCGTCAAAAAGCATATGTCTTACACATGTCATATACAAAAATCGCATTAAAATAAACAACGAACATTACTTTATTACATTTATTAAAGTAACAATTTTAGCTACTTTCAACAATGTTTAAATCATTCCAGTAAAATATCTCAGTTTTACAGTGAAACAACGACGTCTGATCATCTCAAAAGTTAAATCGTGTCTGAATGTCAATTTATTTTTGTTGCTGAACATGAATTCTGAGATGGAATTCATCAGTGATGTCTGTAACCAATCAGTGTGTTCTAAACTGTCAAATTCATAAATCAATTGCTTGTATTTTAAAGTTGAGAAAATGCGTAGTTGCTATGCGTGACCATATTGCACACCAAAGGCTTAAAATTGATTATTTTCAAAACTACTCGTACCCGTTAAGTAAAAATTTGAATAGTCATCACTTTTAACGTGCTGATTCATTTTCTGAAGATAAGTTGCCGGTTAAAACCAAATTAAATAACTTTAAAGTTTAACATACAATTAAATTGCATTATTACTTACAATTTCACGATTATTTCATAAACTAATCGTACCATTTTGCTATAAATTTAGTTGCATGTAGAGTGAAGTATGTAGATTCGTTTTGAAACAAGAAAACAGTACGTTTACCGAAGCAAATTAAAGTTAATCACATTTAAAGTTCTATATCTACTAATGCTACAACATACATATTGTCACCTAGTAAATCATTTAGTAAACTAGTCGTACCCTTTTGCTGGAAATTGGTACACATACTAATATTGACGTGTTAACTCGCGTGTTCGCGTGGCGCCAGTCGATCGGACCGTGGCCACCGGACTCCAGACAGTTCACAGTTATCAAAATCACTAATTAAACGATTATTAACGGGATATCCTTCAAAATTTCAACATGGTCGTACATATGTAATATTGTTTTTAAAAACTGCATCAAAGATGCTTAAAAGTCAAAGAGTTGCCACATTAGGTTTATCAGTTAAGACCCACGGATTTTTTAAATGAAATTATTTATAACGGCTCAAATGAGAAATAGCTGCTATCGCATGTTGCTGGAGGATAAACAGTTTTTAATGAACGGAAACAACTCTATGCGTATTATGTAGCAAATTGAACGCGCTTTTACAGACACCCTCGGAAATTGCCTTGGAGATGAACTTAGTATGCAATTTCACATTGGATCTTGTGGGGCAGATTTCGATGGTGGCAGTATGTCTGATGGCAGTTGTCTTTCGTGACCCAAAAGCGCATGGGTGGCAGTTGTGCTTGTGGCAGTTGTGCGGTGGCAGTTTTCCCAAGTGGCAGTTGTGGGGGTGGCAGTTAGCCGGCAACCTTCCAGCTCCCTGAACCATAAGTACACTGCATTATTTCATATGGAACAGAATGGTATTACTTCCAGCACTGCTTTGCAGGGGCGGATAGACCATTAGGGCATTCGGGAAATTGCCCGAAGGGCCCCCTGCTTTTTAACATTATTGCTTTCGTTATTCATTCCTTATGAACTGACCCATTCAAGTTACCGGACGATCAAAGTCAAGTACGAATTCCGCTAGTCTCAGTCTTGTCCTGAAAAGCGGTTGAGATCAATACCGCTTATTAGCTTTAGTTGGGAGTTTTTATACTGATATTAAAAAGCAATTTTATAGTTATGTATCTTTATTTTTGTTCCAACTTCTTTAATGGCATTATTTATGGGAAAACCAGTAATTAAGACCGTTAATGTATCAAAAGAACTTGTGCCATTATAGTTTTGTGAAACAAAGTCAAACAGTAGACGGACAGGTCAACTGCCAGCACCCTAGCTGCAGTGAGAAACAACCCCGAA
>JAAXYX010005738.1:0-10529 GCA_036851915.1 Ptenothrix huangshanensis | reverse complement strand
ACAACTTCTGTTTTTCATTCTTTCTCAAAGGTCATAATTTTCATGTTTCCCCTTTTTTCAATGCAAATCATTTTTTAGACCTCTTTAAAAATGTCATTTTGCATTTTTTAAGCATTTCAAAAATTATGAAATTTTTATTTTTACACATTTAAAAGGTATCAATTTTTATGTTTTACATTTTTTCAAATACCGATTACTAGGGATGGCTACTCCTATTGCTCTGGCATTTCGGGCAGGGCAAAACTCGTGTGATTTGAGCATTTTGAAATTGGGTGTTTTTAATCAAATTAAGCCAGAAATCTCCATTTTTAGACTTTGAAAGCCTGCAAGAATAACTACATAATTATATATGTACAAAGAAAATCTACATTTTTTCTTCGCGAAATTGAATTTTATTACTTGTGATTTAAAAGTCACTAGTATAAATAATCTTACCTACTGGTAAGAATAGGAAATAAAAATGTCCTGGCATTCACGACATAAACAAGGTCAAATTAGCATTTTTGATGTGGTGCTTTTCATTGTGATCACTTCATTCAGATGCCAAATATCTAACCTTAAGCATACAAACATTCAGAAGTCGGTAATAAATGTGAATTGTTTACATGTGGCTCAAAATGCCCAAAAAATGTCCAGAAAATGACAAAAATTAACAGAATACTAACAGTTTTCATTTTTGTTTTTTCTTAAAAAATATCAATTTTAGTGATTAAATGACACCTTTGGTAAAAGTCAAATTTCTTTATTTTACACTTGGAAGAAACTAAAATTTATGTGATTATTTTGCAAGTTGACACAAAGACAAAACTCCCGTTTTTGCATTTTCATAAGCCTGGCAAACATTTTACTGCATATAAAACTGCCATTACCGTAAAACTTCCAGTGAAACCCGGGCTTCTTTTTTAAATATTTACATTTCTCTCAGAAGCGTATATAGGATAAAGTTTTGGAGGGATCTTCATAATGTTAAAACGATTTGTGACGATTTAACACCTTTTAAAAAGTTCAAATCTTTCAAAGTTTCTTTTTTTTGAAAGGACGCTATTTTTTAAAATTTAAACTTCCACCAATTTTTCCGATTTTTTAAGTTAACCGTTTTTATAAATGACGTTTTATACTTCTAAGAAAGGTTCTTTTTCGTAAATTATCCATTTTAGAAAGCGCGTGGTTTTTCCAATTTTCACCGTTTTAAAATGTATTTTTTTGCAAAGTTAACGGTTTTTGAATGGGCGTTAAGTTTTCATTATTTTTTCGAATACTCGACATTTTGCGCCTCTATATAAAGTGCAAAACCAAAAAAAAGTCGATGGTTAGAATCACTCCTTTATGTCGAAATACAACATGCATTTCTAGCCCATGAATGCCTAATTGGTAAAGATAGCCTGCCTCTAAAGACACCGGCTTCAAAAGATAGCAGGGGAGAGGCGATAATATTTACAATGATAGGCGGGGCTCTTATATAAAGTCTTAAAGTATTTTTAATTTTTACCTTTTCACATAGTACTGGTTTTCTTGTCTTGCACTTTTCAAAAAACTGCATTTTCAATTTTCCTCTTTTTAAATGTATCAATTTTGATTCTATGCACCTTTTAAAAACGAAGAATTTCCTTCTTTTACAGTTTAAAAAAGCATCTATTTTTTATTGTTTTCACTTTTGTGAAAGCTATAAATTTTTATTATCACTTTTTAAAAAGTAATTGCTTGTTTTTTTAATTTTTATCTTTTATATTTTATAGAAAAGGTTCAATTGTCATTTTTACAGTTTCAAAAAATTTAAATTTTTTTGCGAACACTTTTTTCAAACTTATGTATTTTTAATTTTTCCATCCTTTAAGGGTGTCAATTATCATCCGTTAGACTTTGTAAAAAAGGATCACTTATCGGTTTTACACTTCTTAAAAAAATACAATCTCATTATTTAAACTTTTGCAACAACTATAAATTTTAATCGTTTGCACTTTTTATAACAACCATGAATTTTTATTTTTATACCTTTTCAAAAAATTGCCATTTTTATTTTTTACACGTTTTAAAAAGTCTTGCTTTTGTGACATTAAATACACTATTTAATGTCTGATTTTTGAATGTTCCATTCACTAGGTCAAAACTTTTATTCTCGCATTTTTCACAAAATAAATAAGCATTTTACAGCGTATTAAACCACCATAAGGTTGATTTATCCTAAAATTGGTGTTTGAAAGCGATAAATTTAGAAATGACCCAATGTTATTCTATTCTAATTTTACTACTACGAAATAAACGTTTTTTTTATCATATACCAAATTCTAGACGTAGGGATGGCTAGTTGGGCATATTGAACTCAAAATGCCCGGCATTTTCAAAATGCCCAAAATGCCCTGAAAATGTCCAAAATGCCCAACAAATCTGCCGCAGTTTAAAATGCCCTGTTTTTCGCCCGGAATTTTCTAAATGCCTGGACATTTTGGGCAATTTTAGGGCATTTTGAGCCCCGCATTTTTATATTGAGAAATCTGTTAACTATCATTTACTTCATACAGAGAAGAAACAGATGGTTTAGTATTGGCTTAGTACTAACTATTTACATAGCCAGTGGTCTCTGGAGCTATAATTTACTAATTTCTGCAGTAAAATAAACGAAAGTATGCCTAAGATGAGAGTAGGAAAAATTCCCAATTTCGATTTTGTATGCCCGAGGCAAAAAACGATAAAATATGAATTCAATTCCACTAAAGCCCCAGTAAATCCCGCAAATTCCAAAGTAAATTTCTAAAATTCCTAAAATTCCCGAACTTATCTAAACTCTCAAGTGAATTCCCAATTTTCTTCTTTTTTGCCCAAAATTCCCACAAAAGTAAATTCCCGGCATTTTGGGACTTTTTCCAGTTTGTTTTTACCCAAAATTCCCTCAAAAGTAAATTCCTAAAACGCCGGGAATTTTTTCAGTTTTTTGTCACAAATTCCAAGAGAATTAATTTTGTGCCATCCCTAACTAAGCTGCAAACAAGACGTCACTATCACCAACTCCTGAAAGGTTTTATGCTTTATGTTAGGCATTTGGTATCTACTTTTAATGATCAGCCGAAAAGGCATGCATAAAAAGCTAGTAAGATCTAATTTATTATAAAAGGCATTTTAATCGCCATCTTTACCAGTAAATAATATAATACACACGAGTGACTTACAATACTTAAGGAAGTTAAAATTCATATTAAGTGACTAAAACGTAGATTGTGTGAATTCAAAATGCATGTAGTTATTTTTGCAAACTTTTAAAGTCCAAAAATGATGATTTTTAGCTATCCTTCAAAATACCCAAATTGCCAAGAATTTTGGTCATTTTGGGCATTTTCACTCTCTACGTTTTGCTAAACTGCCCTAAATTCAAAACGCCCAAAATGCCTTAGTTTTCGCCCTGCCCAAAATGCCCAAAATTTCAGGGCATTTTGAAGTAGCCATCCCTATCTAGAAGTAAATGAAAAAGTGCTTCCTTGCTGGTTCTGCAGGACCATTTTTAAGCAAGGTATTTAATTATTTATTGAAGGTTGTAAACGGTAAAAACTTCACGGTACAGTTCCAAGATCTAGCGACAGCGCAAACTACTAACATCTAAGAATTTGTACGCGATTGTAAGATGTGCGAAAAAATGTACTTGAATTCAGTAATACTGTTTTTGTGTAAGTAGATAAGTATAACAAGTTTATTCGTAAACACGGAATACGTATAATAATAATAAAATAAATAAATAAATAAAATTTTATTTTTTTTAATGAATTATTTTAAAACCGACGTTAAAGATCACATTATATTACTCATTAATCATACATTGTAGTAATAAAACAAACAAAAACTGGGTTACCCAACTTATGAATACGTTAGGGTGGAGGAGGTACTGTTAGGCAGTAATCTAAAATAACTTTAGGATTATAATTAAAGTGGTGTAGCAAGTGCCTACCAGTCTCTGTTGTTGCTAATAACCACTCTGCACATTGATATCGGAACAATAGTATATCATTTGTACTGATAGCATCTAAAGGTGTATGATATAATAAGCTATGTAAAAACTTAATCGCGAATATGCCACAATCGTGCGAATTATTTTGTTGAGAACAATTTTGAAACGTTACAAAATGCCAGTCATTGATGATTCCAACTTTTGCAAGCTGTTGTTGTAATTGATTAAAAAGTTGGTCCAAGTATGGTCTCGTCAGTGAAGGAAGAGAATCAAATGTAGTAATAGTGCCAGAAGGCATGGAAATCTGTAAGCAAAAAACTGTGTAAACATAACGAATTCTCGTTATAACAACTACACAGGTAACCGCTTTTTGGCCGTTGTACACAATGTTATGTGTAGTAATGGCACAAATTTTTTGAATAAAAAAACTAACCTGAGCTAATATCCAATGATTTCTTCCAGGATTCAGAAATATGTAGAACGTAGAATCTTGTAATGATTGAATGCTTTCAGGATGAGGAAAAGCTGCTTCAGTAAACATGAAAAATGAATCTATCAAGTGAACGTTCGGTATTTGTGCTTGTTCAATAATATGCAGGGACGCGCCATTAATGACAGCGTCATCAATCCATTCCCCAGGTTTTAAGAATGACAAGGATAATATGGAACCAGAAAATTGATCAACACTGAAGACAACCGAATTGTGATTCAAAGTAGCATGTATTACAGGTTGTTGTATTGGTTTTTTACGATAGCGATCCATCATTTCTGCCATTGGTTTTTTCGTCGGTGTCGATGAAGACGGAATATGGTCACTATAATTGCTTTAAAATAAAAATGACACCATAAAAAACAGTAACATAAACTAACTTAAAGTTGAATGGATTTCATAGATCATTCAATTTGTTACATTAGAACTTGTGTGCTACCTGCTTTTATGCATGGATAGTTTGTCAGCTTGGCTTTGAAATTCTAAATTTTGTGTTAAAGAAGTACTTTGATCCGACGTTATGGGAAGCTGTCTCAACCTTTCCATCTCCTGAATAGAACTACTATTGCCAACGGACGCAGGTGCATGAAATTCGCCAACAATGTATAGTCCAGAGCTTTGTTTGGCTCTTCCACATGCAACGTACAGAGCACTTCGTGGCATATGTCTTGTTTGTCCAGATTTAGTAATGTAGCTGACATGCACTACCACTTCATTAAACGTTGAGCCTTGACTTTTATGAACAGTAATACCCTCTGCAGGTACTAGTGGAAACTGTGTTCTAATAACTTCTAAATGCTTTCCTGGCCAGGATGTAACTGTTCTTGACACTGGCAATATTGGAATGTATTGATTCTTAATACCATATTTTTTCCGCATGAGTTCCCATTCTTTGTTAGAATCGGAACTGAAGGAATTGTCTTCAATGTCAAGCCAAGCTATAATAGGTATTCTAATGTCAGTGCTGTGAATAGTTTTGACTGCTGTTCCATACGAAATACACTTCAAAATTCCGATGGTACCATTGACAATGCCATTTATTATATCGCAATTTATCGTCACCATGTATTTGGCTGAAATTGCAAGCAACAATTGTGATGTCAACCCCTGTGCATCCAATCTATCAAGGGATTCAGCGTGTTTCAGTATGGATTTAGCGTGTTTTTGTTTGCCGTTTCCTTGAAGTTTGTGAATTGCAAAAGCTACACACTTTTTTGTTTGAAGTTCTTGCAGTTTACGATCGTTAAAGACAGCGACATCATCATTTGTGTAAAACAAATGATATGCGTTTTTTGGAACATCCTGCATGGATTCAACCTGTCGTGATTTAAATAGCGCCTCGTCTTCTATTGTCATTTGTCCTATTGCAAGTCTGTTTAATGCTACCGCAAATGGGATGTCATTTTTTTGTCGCATAATTTCGGTTAATTCGTACAGCCTGAATCTTTTCCATAAATAATTTCCCGATAGAAAACCATCTAATGATTTTGGCTCTTCAAATACTGGTTGTGAGCGCACAGGAGGTAGTTGCATGAAATCACCAAATACGATTATTGGAATACCTCCAAAGTCTTCATTATTTCTACGGATTTGCTTTAATCTTGTGTGTATTTGATTGAACACCTGTAAGCTCACCATGCTAATTTCATCAGCTATAATTAACTGAACATCCTTGAACAAGAAAGAAAATCGATTGCAGACGTCGTCAGATAATTTTGGCATTGGTCCTCTGTATTGGTTAAATGGAAGTCCAAAAGCTTGGTGACACGTTGTACCTCCTATGTTTACGGCCGCTTTACCAGTTGGAGCAACCAGTAGAACCTTTAAAGAAGCAGGGTCGTTACCCGGTATACTGTTTGCATATCGTAAAATGGATTGATTCAGGGCATTAATCAAAGTTGATTTTCCTGTCCCTGCCCCTCCAGCAACAAACTCGAAAAACCGAGTTTTACTTTTATAAAGTAAATTCATGACGTGTTCGTGGTAAAAACGTTGTTTGCTGTTAAGTGAATCTATGAGTGCAGTGTACTTGGTAGAACTAAGTAATTTTGGAATAGGAAACTTTTCAATTGTTGAATCTTTCCTGAGTCCCTGAATTTCTTGAAGAATATCAGTATAAAATCCGTCGTTTGCAAAGCATTCGTATTCGGGGTTGAAATTAAAACCTGAGCTATTATGTTCATCATTGGTATCAATAATGTCAGGGAGAATAATACGCTTATCATATGCTTGCCTGCGCTTTGAAATTAGTTCAAAGTTTTCGCTGTACTTTTGCTTAACATCCGTTTGCAAGAGTTCTTTCTCTTCATCTCTCCAAGGCATGTAAAGCATCAATTGTTCCCTACAAAAGTTGTCATTGTCTTGCACTTCACTAAAATTGCAATAACGTATTATTTTTGCTATTTGCTTCTGACGTACAAACCCCGATTTATCCAGTAGTTGAAGCCAAATTTTGGTGCTTGAATCTTGAGAAATTCCTAGCATTTCGTCGTCCTGTGTGTTTATATTAGCATGTTGGTTTTGAGTTTTTTTTGAATAAACCCATTTTGCAGCAAAGTCAGACAGTGTAACATCTTCGAGTTGTTTTGGGCGCACTGCATAATGATCCAATAGTCCTTTTGTAGCAACTTCGTCGGAATCAGGAGGAAGCATTTTGAGTTCTTGGTCTGACTTTATAAATACCACACGATTTTGGGGGGTGCTGGTATTTATGAATATTGTGCTTCTACTGCATCTTGATAATGGCAACCCTAAGATGATGTAGCTAGCTTCTTGTGCTGAAACCTCTGTGTAGTTTAGAAATGTTGTACCTAGCTTGTTAATTTTATCCTTGACACTGGCATTCTTGGATTTCAGTTCCGCATGTATGGTCCGAAGATGGTTTGATATTCCTCTGAGGGATTTGGTTATGTACGAAGTGAGATACACGGCAACGCCGTATGGCTCAAATGCTGGTTGAATATCCATGTTTGCTTGCCACGCAGATGCTATGCGCAAGTTGAAATTATTAACGTAGGCGGCATTTGTTTCACGCTTTAAAAACACTGTTGGCTTGGATATAGAACTCTGTACAGCTTTAAAGTACTCTGAACTTGTGAGATTTAATTCTTCCAAAAAAGTTTCAAAAGAAACTAGTTTGTCATAGCTTCGAGTAAGAAGTTTTGTAACGCGATCATAGTTTTTCTTAGCAATAGAAATCAGCTTACGTGGATAATCCGCTGGAAAAGGCATCATTATAGTTGTTGATGGCATGGGTGGTTTAGGAAAGCCAAAACTACAAAATCTTCCTTGTTTTGTAATTCGCTGGCATCGTGGTGTACATTTTTTATGTTCCTGGTGAATAACATCTTCGACATTTTTTCTGCAGTCCATAAACTTGTCTACAAAGTCGCAATAAGGCTGAAATGTATTTGAATCGTCCAAATCCAAATGTGGAACGTTTTTAAGCCACCACACACCGTGGCTGTGTGGAGATCCACGGTGTTGAAATTCGTCTTTTACAAAGAAATCTGTTACTGGATGCTCAGCAAAAACACCTCCGGGCGAAAGTAATAAATGATTCTTCAATTGGCGAAATTTGTATTCGTAGTATCTGGAACATGTGATTGGATCCCTGCGAATCAATGTGGCTCGTTCTTCGTATGGAAGTTGTAGCGCTTCATTTTCAGTAATTACTACGTTGTCAAGAACCTTTTTCAAAATAACTAAAAGCTCCGGCCATTTTGATTCGGCTGCAGAAACAGTTATAAAAAATGTAGGAATTCCTAGTTGCCGAATCATTGCCTTAAGGTTTTTTTGCTTTCCTTGCCAGTACGACGGTGAACCTCGTATTTGATGCAAAATTCTAAACCCTTCATCGTGCTGAACAAGTTTGTCAACGTATTGATTGTCCAATAAATTTTGTGCAGTTGTTGATTTTGTTTGTTTTTTTTTCTTTCTCAAACAAAGACTTATTTGATTTGTGAGCATCTGTGTTTGCAGTTTTTTGTAGGAGTAAAAAATTTTTGGAATTTTGCAGGCCCTACGATCAAACATTCTAAATTCGGATTTGCAAATTTCACCGTATGATATATTCAGCTCTTCTGGAATTGATTTTTGCTTTCCGCAGTAAATTGACGGAAATGATAAAGTTTCGGCGTGAATATCGCGAAGTAGCGACATTGGCTTTTTTCCTTGACCAGGGGCATATTTGTACCCAACGTGATCTTCAGAACTAATTAGCAGGGTCTCCTGTCCTCCTGGGTTGACATCCTCCTCAATTTCTATTGGATGAGTTAAAGAATTTTCTTTATAGGCACTAGCTTCTTGGACTTCTTTGTCCGAAGGATCCACAACAAAATTAATGTGTTGCGTTTCCTCCCATGTAGCCCAAACTTCTGAAATCGCAACACCTTCTTGAATGTATAATTCTGTAGCAGCAAGATACTTGCATGCATCATAAATTTTTTTTGGCCTTACAGTTTCAAACAAATATGGTAATTTGTTTTGCATTTGACGCATTAGTTTGATTTGAACTGTACTTGTTTCTTCAAATTTTCGTGGCAAAACATTTACTGTGTCGTTCAAACAATTGCTGATGTTAATTACATTTCCTTTCATTCCAGATTGTCTATCCACCCCTAACGTACGAATGTTCATAAATGGAATTCGGAGTGCGCACATACGCTCTTCTAATGCTGTCAGTCCCTCAAGTTGTTTAGGAATGTTTGGAAATTTTAGTCCATTTGACAAGTTCAGTTTTGGCATTTTATGTTTTAAAATGTACTTTTTGCATGTTGCGCACATATACTCTACACCTTCATCGTCTACGTGAAAAATCGAATCTAGGAAATGTTGGTCATATCCTTTGTCTAAAAGGGACTTCCGATTAACAATAGAAACGGAGTTGGAAAAGAAAAGCCCACCACAAGAAGAACATATTTGTGATGGACCGTCTTTTATTGCCACCTTGTATCGCGTTAAATATTCCATCCAATCTTTGTCAATACATTCGTCAGATAATTTTTGCTTTTTGGTTGTTGGAGTTTGTATAATATTATCATGGTCACTAGCCTGTGACCGTAAAAAGCGTTTTCTGGTGGACACATTTGCAGCATGTTCGAGATTCTGTAAGGGTTTGGCATGTGTTGTGCTTTCAAGATTAGCATCCGTTTGTTGAGGAAGTTTACAACTTGTTGGTGCTGTCGATTTGGAAGGCTCAGGAGAGATCTTGGCTTCTGTGTGTGGTATACCTTTCTTGTTAGTCGCGCCTCGATAGGCTCGAATTCGGATTCTCGTAGATATTTTTTCCTTTTTAGCATACTTGATTTTTGAACGCACTTTTTTCATACGTATTTTGGCCTGTTTAGTCGTCATTGCGTGGCTTTTTCTTTTAAGACGGGGCATCGTAGATGGTATTTTCAAGAAAAGCCTGACGTCTTGTCTTGCTAAATGTAAGCAAATATGATGCTATCACATGCTCTGCAGTTTTTAGCTAGTCGCATGGGCTCGTTTAAGAGCTAAGTTGATGAAAATGAGCTAAAGTAAGAAATCATTTTAATTATTTAATCGCCTAATGGAAAGAATAAAGATTTTATGGTAGTAAAATTTTAGTAACCCGGAATTTATGGTGACATGTCCGTATAAATGCATGGAATTTAAGCAAAGAAAATAATTGTCTGAATTTGGAAAGGTCAAGTAACGCCATTTTTCTTAAAAACTCACTTTAAATTGACATTTTATATGTTAAAAACTTCAAATGTTAATTAAAATTCCAGACAGGCTTACGTAAAACATGTTGGTCCTATATGGAAAGAGTAAAAAAGCTTTTGTTTGGTATAGCGGAATTGCTGTTAGCCAAACTCGGGGGTTCAAAAAAAATCGTTGGGCTTAGTTAAATTGTATTTGAAGGAAAGTCATTTAAAAAGCTACATAAAGATTAATTTTAGTAAATAAAACTCAGAATGCTTTTGTTTAAAAAGCCTAATAGATTCGATGAAAAATTCGTATATTTATACTGCACTCCCGCAGATATGCACACTTGTTTAGGGTCAAGTCGCAAGGCCTACGCTTGGGGTAACCCCCGAGCTGGACGAGGGCTGCCAAATCCCCCGGCCACCCCAAGGT
>JAAXYX010005737.1:0-10531 GCA_036851915.1 Ptenothrix huangshanensis | reverse complement strand
TACAGTAAACCGGACACTTATAATTCTAATGGTAATTACAATGAACAGAATTGAGTTTTGGATAGAATCACTTAATTTGGTCAATAATACTGACAAGTATTCCCATTCGCCCTTACTCAGTTCTACTCACTATATATACACAAGGGGTAGTACTATATATTACGTAGGTACATCATTATAATTGAATACGGCGAATTACTATAATTACTACCAACACCAACTGCTACATGATCTATTTATACATACACATTGCAAATTGCCACTTTTCCACAATTCCAACTACCCCAAATTACTGTTTTCATAGTTTCTTGGTACCTACTTTACAAATACATACAGCGTGCTGAGAGATCGTAAAAATTGGGAGCAACTATTACAAAATTATTGCCCTGATAGCTTGGTCATCAGTTTTCCATATGTCATGCTTTTCATTAACATTTAATTAACTTCGCGGTAATCAAATCACAAGAAGAAAATCAAATCATTGACCAACTGGCAGTTGTGAAAACTTTTATTAACACAATAAATTATTAGTAAATACATAAATTAGATTAATTATTAAACGAAAGGATAGATTGCTATTGGTTCGATGTACTTTAGCCATGATTACAGTATAAAATTGTAGCAACTAAAAATCTTTTTGACATCTTAATCTTTAAACCTGCACCCCTTTTTTCAAAAACACAATCTCAGTTCAATTTATTTTGAATATTTAAACGCGACTGCGGATGATTCAGTTACGTAGCGTAAATTCTCTAGTAAATAATTTCCGGCGAGTAATCTGCATAATTTTTTCTATCCCTGGATTACTACCAAAAATAAACATGTACTTAAACTTAAACATCTGCATCGAAGTTATGGCGGAGGGTTTGGGAACAGGGAATTAATGCCAAAATAAAGCGTTTACTACTTATTAAATAAGTAGTGGCGGGGAGTTAGAAGAGAATTAGTTGTGATTACTCGATATCATACTCATACTATAAAGACACTGGAAATTAAAATTAATCAATCATCAATGAGTTATCCAGGGCCTGCGGGTGAGTCCTGAAGTTGAGCTTGAGGTGGAACGCGGCGGTGAATGGAACCAAAGTTTTCATTATTAATATGACCTTGATTTTCCCTTGCCATTGTACCGTACAGACTCCTTTCCCTCATTGACCTCCTATCAGGTTGCGAAATTTTCGGTGCATTCTTTGCATTTTCGATCATCAAGCAAGCGACGGTAAAGGCGCAAAACAAACCAACGGCTACGTGGATAATAACATAGAGGATAATAAGATGAAGCGAAATGCCAACTTTAGCTAGAGCCATCCAGGTAAACACACTAAGGAATACTGATGACATTGCCCAGTATATTATGTGTTTGTTACTGTCCTATCAAGTCAAAATTAAACACACATCTCAATCAATGTGGTGTCAACAATTGTTTAGAGGATGCAGGTAGTAAGTAAAATTTGAACGAACTTCAAAGTGAACTAAAAAAGAACTTATCGAAGGATAGGGTGCTGCAGACTTACTTGATACGTTCCTCCAAGTAGCACAAATCCGAACAAAACGCCCATGGCAGAGACGAAAAAATAGCTGAAGAGGAACCAGAAACTTTCGATTCTTGGTACTAAAAGTTAATAATTATTTGTATCATCATTACTCTTCATTGAAGACAAAATACAAGGTTTAGAATACATGTATATAATAATATAAATATAGGAGTTGTTTCATAAATTGATTGAATTCAATTTTGGCAAATCAATAGTTTTAATCGGCCATTAAACCTCTTATAGTTAGTCTTACTTTTAACTGAATACAATAATGGATTGTATAGCTGTACCATTGTCCCCGAGTAAGGAAACGTTGTTACGTTCCCCATAACATCAAAGATTCCAAGAAAACCCACAAGCTGTAATAAGCATCATTACACAGTAGATAATCATCAATGCAATTATCTTTGAATTTTATCATAGAATATTGAAACTTGCTAATTAGACAATAGTTATTTAAATATTTCAGTTTATTTATGCGTCCCGTAAATATTTTTATTGGCGGGTAAAATGAAACAAGAACTTACAATTTGTACCCATGCAATTATTTGGACCCAGTTTTTCAGCTGATTTCGCACACGAATGTCTTCTTCCGACATGCGATGGTGCCTTGACCCCGACATGGGCCATGAAACTGCTGGTGGATTTGGAGGATTGGACTGTGGCCTTGTTCTTCGTTGTGGTTGTGGGTTTTGCACTATACCCGGTTCCAGTTGTATCCTTGACGCTGGTTCTGGCTCTGCAGCATCGTTGCCAGGATTTGGATTTACATTGTCATTTGAATTTTGATTTGAACTTTCCGCTGGCTGAGGTTTTGGCTTTGGGTTTGGAAGGGGTTTTGGTTTCGGGTTCGGTGCTGGTCTAAAATCTGGAATAGGGAATGGCTCTGGTCCTTGATTTTCTGTCAGCAATGGCTCAGGTATGAAAACTGATAGTACAGGTGCGAGTCCAGGTTGTGGTTCTGGTTCCGGTGTTGAGACTTGAGAGAGGTTTAAACTTGGTTGTTCCAAATTGTCGTCCCCTGACACTGTTTCTAACTCTTTGGGTAGTACCTCCGTGAGGGGGAATATAGTCGTAGGCTGCGGTGGTGGTTCAATGTCCATGCCATTTAGTGCGCAGGACTCTTGCTCAGACAATTGGATTGGTGGTGGGGGCGTTGACAGCGGAGTGATTGTGTAGGGCTTTTGAGACGGCAGTCGAATTGGTGGCAGTTGTGGCGATTCTCCGTGAATTGGATACGGAGCTGGTGGAGGCACCCTCAGTGGCTGCTCCGGTAGAGGCACTCCGTTGATTGGATATGACGCCTGTTTTAATGGCGTTCCCGTTGACGGAGCTCCTCCCACTCCAGCGCCAGCTCCCTTTTGCCCAGGCGATCCGTTGACGCGAGTTGTTTCAGGAGCCATCGGCCAAGGGGCTTTTACTGGCTGCGACGGAGGTCTTGATTGACTTGTCTGTGGTGGCGTTGACATCGCCTTCGTATTTGACTCCATTCTAACTTCTCTTGCTTCCAATTTCCTCAAGTAGAAAAGAATCCAGGAGACGGGCGCACGGAAGGCTTGAGCGAAAATAATGATGCCGGTAATAATGTATTTATACGGTAATACGGTACAAGTAATTAATTTTTTTTCGAAACTTCCGCTTTTCGAATCGAAACTTATTGTTTGTCAGTGCTTTCAGTCAAGAGTGAGCGAATGAAATAAATAAAGGCGTTCTAGTTTCTTATAAGTATTTCGATGCTGATTACAGTATCATAAATAATATCTGAAATCTTGCTAGTCGGGTAGTCGCAGGTTGAAATGGATTAACTCAGTTAATAAATTAAGGTATTTCGTTGCCGTTATCCAATTCCAAGCAAGGCAATAGCTATTACAGATAATAATGTCGTAGTTACAGTTGCAGTTTTTCAAATTACATAATTTGAATTTTCCATCACTTTTAAAACTGCATTGGTGTTTTTATATTAAGAGCAGTGTGACTGAGTTAATTCACAATACTGAGTTTATTCAAATACTGGTAGGTTATTTGCATTTAAGGTGTAATTAGTAATTACTGAAGGTACAGGATAATTGAGGTTAGCGAATTGATGATTACAAGTGGAACGTTGAAAAACAAATGATAGTAAGAAACATGACAAAATATTAGTCAATCTTTTTTACTGTATTTATTTGCCGACTACTATGAGTTTTCCCGCGAGTGCAGCAAGCATCAATATCGTCATCTTTATTGTTACAGATACATAATACATATAATATATAATTAGTAATCAATGCAGCGCGGCAAATTCTCTTTTCGCAGGAGCAGTAAAAATTACTATTTCATTAATAATATTGAGAAAGTGTTTACAGCTGATTTTTTTGAAATCTCAATTTGTCCATAAATCTACCTTTCTTGTCCAACTTCAACTTAACACCACGAACCAATCAATTGACGCAGCATGGGATCCCAAAAATACAAACAAACGAAGGAGAGATGTTGTTCGCAATTGAGTGTTAAGTAAATTGAGAAGACGTGCACACGTTCTCATAACCTATTATTAAAAAAAGCAACCATCTTCATTTATTCTGTACGTATAGATAAACTACAATTACGTAAATTAAAGAGCGTCTATGATAAGATAAAGTCTTCCTTACGTACGTACATATGGATGACCCTGATATTGACATTGTACACACGTACATATAAACCGACATATGTATACTTTTTAGGCATTATAATTATATTAAGTGTAATCTCACAATAATTATTATATCGAATATCCATGAATATAAAAAAGCAAGATCAATATTCTACTGTTGGTAAAATAACAAAACACGCTCCTGCGGATGATTGAATTTTTGTTTTCAGTTTGACTCACAGAAGTATAATTACATTTCCTGGTTGGTGAGATTACTCATTGTTTCTTGCCACTCCGTCTTATTTGGTTAAGTAAATTGCACAAAAGATAATAATTATATGCTTACTGCTTATAATACGTTTACTACTCATTCAGTTATGGATATGACTTGTGTTTGACATGAGTATACTGCGGTGCCCATCAATGATATGTTGAACTTGAAAATTGTATCAATTTCAAGACGCCAATATGTACTGTTGATCAAAGTCATGGCTACTTGTAGTGTAATATTGCACTGGCACCGGCAAGTATAAATTAGATGTACCTAGCTGTAACTACTGACACTAAAATAATGAAGAATGCACAGCGTTCCGTTCAATTATTCTCACCAGCTTTTACAAGTAATTACATATACATATGTTATTTGCTGTATATCAGATTAGATAACAAATACATGTGAGATACATTTTATTACAAGCCGTAGAAGGAATACCAATAAATGCAATAACAAAGTAGTATGTCATGATTTAACTAGACTAAAGATTGGGGGTTGCGATTTCAAGTGCATAACACGAACCTGTTTGTCAGTCATCGTTTCACTATTTCAAATTCACTATCTTTCGTCGGTCTGCATCGGTAGTAATTGTGATCTTGTAATGCAAACTTCGAGCTCATGTTGATACCCAAAAACCACACAACATGCTCTATATTGCTTCAATTTTCAATGCTAACTACTGCACTGCCTACATGAGTGTAATTGTAAATAGAAAAAATTGTAATAAGTAATAAAATAGGGCAGCAATTTCATTCGTATATCTGCTCTTATAAGAGTAGAATACGAAACCTACATTCCATTTCAAATCCAGCCCGGTCCAGTCGAGTCAGATTAAGTCAAGCTGACTCAAAAAGTCTTGTAATTAGCATAATCATCACATTTTTTATGGACATTTTTTGTCAACCCCCAGATCGTGTCGAGATAAATGTCAATCTTGAAGAAATACTGAATTAAAACAGAACAAATACAACAACTTACACGATTTGAGGAAATGTGAAAGTAACAATGCTAAATAATTACAAACAAGAAAATGTCTACATCGTCAGCATTGACCATATAATAACAATAGTTAATCTTCCATTGTATTAACTGGCTTTGGTGGTAGCATCAGCGATATAAAATAAGCAATCGGCTGTAAACAAAATGAATACATGCTACGTTATAGGTTTTAGTCACGCAACGCCATCGACCGTTATTCGCGAGCACAGCTCTTGTAAAAACTTGCTTAAAAAATAAAAGCTAAAAATGACTGATTGCCATGATTATTTAATTCCTGCTCATATCCTGGACAAAAAATGTATAACACGCAAGTAAGTACTAGGTAGTGTAAGTATTAACTGTATTCCTAAACTGTGCATCTCTCTCTCTCGCTTTATACTCAACTTGGGTATGCACTTGACATTTATTTTTAGTTTTTTGATCTAATTACCATTTTCCAATGCATTTTAATAGCAGGTGTGCTCATTAACATCTTTTATTCCATAGTTGCGTGGGTCTGTTATTACACTTCGTGGTTGTTTAAGGTGCTGGGGAAACTATTTACTTTTTCTCTTGATTGCTATTGGCAATGCCCATGTATATGTATGTCGACCCACATGCATACAATGTTAAGAAAGAATGAAAAGGAAACTTAACTAGTCAGGTCATCCCACAGCCACAGTGCAGCAGTCTCATTCACTCTCAAAGGCGCCATAAATTGCAGATGACAGCCTCGAAAGTATGTTGATAAGTTGATAAATTATCTTTAGACAGGTAAGGTTTAAATATAAACTGTCTAAATTAGTTATTAACTATGGATGCAATTACGATATCCAAAATTGTTCTAGTCCAATTCCTTTTATTCACCTGTCTATTGTAATAACGATGATGATGATTTAGGGATTTTATGAAAACAGATAGTGAAACGATGGCATTAAAGGTAACATGAGACGAAAAGGGTGAGGTTTGTCTGCAAGATCCTGTTCAAACTATGACGCTAAGATGCGATGTGATGCGATGTAATGATGCAAATATAATTACAATTACAGCACCTTCCCTTCTGAAACTTGTAACATGGTTAGGTACTTTTACGATTGTAGTTAAATCGAATACGCTAGTGGAGTTATGTTCTGGTCATGATCTTGAATCTTGATCCGTTTTTTCCTCGAAGAATCCACACACAAGAGGTTATTAGTACTAAGTGGATAAGAATGTGTCCAGGAAAAAAGGAGTTCGTCCGCAAACAATTGGCACGAGTGAGCAGAGCATGTGCAATTTATATGAGTCACACAAATACAGATAACAGCAATAGCGTGGTCAGATAATAAATTTCCAGTCACAATTAAGTCAAATGTAGTAATAAGATAGTCGCGATTGATGGGGTATATAAAGGCACATGTTGTTCCACATAAGCATCAGAATCACTGGTGCTACTTGATCTTGATCTTGACTCTTGTTCTTGTCTTTGTCTTCTTAGTTCTTTTAATTCCGCAGAGAAGAAGAAGCGAAATCAAAATGAAGAGTTGGTCCAGTACTTTGACTGTTGCCTTGGTGGCAACGGTCGTGGTCATCAACGCCGAGCCACCAGTTCCATTGCCACCGTTCAGGAACACTTACATCCCTCCTTATCAGGGCCTCGACCAAGTCTACCTCGTCGAAACCCCGGTTGCTCATCCCAATTATCACACCCTCGTCTTCAATAAACCACAAGATGTCTATGGACCACCACCAACCACTCAGCCACCACCTCCACCACCTCCAGTCTACGGACTTCCGGAACAACCCGAATTACTTCCTCCAGTCTATGAACCACCTCAGTACCAGACACCTCCTCCAGTGGTGTATGGACCACCAAGTACCCAACCACCTCCACCTCCACCAGTATATGGCCCACCTACCACTCAGCCACCACCACTCTACATCCCACCACCAACCACAACTACCACCCAACCACCTCCAATTTACATCCCACCCCCAACCACTACCACAACTACCACAACCACCACCCCAAAGCCACCGCGCAGAGGCTACGGATACGACAAACCAGGCCCAGATGTGCCCAAGATTGAATATGGTCTTCCAAAATATTAAACGCGTGATTTCATCTAATTAAATGCAATTGTTGTGATTCTAATCCTGATTATAGCTATAGTAGGTGAATTGGAATAACGAAAATGGAGAAGTTTGTATTTGTAACTGTAACAGTATTAGACCTAAGTACCAAGGTTCAATGAAATCATGTAATTGAGTTTTGACGGTGATTTTCTTTTATTTGTGTATCAAGTTCGTCTACTATTTACTTCAAACTTACATGGCTTACACGTTGTACGTAGATCACGGTAGAATAAGGAGTTAAATGAGAGGCTTTTTTATAAGATACATTGTCTTCGTTTGGACTGTTTGTAAATCTAATTTTGATACTGACCATTTTGAAATTAAGTAATAAAATCCTTTGATTCATTACATTCCACATGCAACATGGTACTTTTATATTTTTCTTACTGCTAGTTAATTGTACTTGCGTCATACCTATACTGTAAACAAACAACTGATAGCTAGCGAAACTTAAAAAACCATTGTAAGAATAGTTATTAAAAAAATCCAGGACAGACTTTTACGCCATTGTTTTATTTATCCTTTTGAATCATAAATAAATACAATAGGTATGATTATTAATACATTCGTTATAGTCATGTCATGATCTAACATCTAGTTTATTAATTACGAAGATTCGTTCCATTTTATCACAACTTCGAAAAACCAAGTACTGAAAAAAACTCTTCTGATCTTTCCATTACTACTAGGCGATTTACGATCATATTTCTCATGCCCTGGGATTAATTCGGTCAGAATTCAGAACCGTACCCAAGAATAATCCGAGACTGAGACGAAGTACTTTGTCTCCTGCCCTTGGCAAATAAATGTCTCGTTACACAGGTAATAGCCTTAAATAACAGTGACGAATAAAGTTCAAGTAAGAATCCAAGCATCCCAAAGAATAGCCCGAAGGCCAAAACCAAACAGGGATAAAGCATTAACTCTTTATCAACTGGACGCTCATAAACTGCAAGTCCTTTAGAGCCTGTTGTCGTTAGATTGGATTGATGTCTGTGAATCGTTTTCAGGGACTTTTGATGAAATTCCATATTGACCCAGAAAATATCCAGTCCACCTTCTTTTATCACTTTCACAAGTCTATTTACGGCGGCTGCATACAAAGGAGAAATACCTCATTATTTTATTTTGTGGATCGTATAATAATGCAAAATATAAGTTACGTTTTAGCTTTGGATTGCGTTGGGACATGGCAAATGAGCTTGTCGTGAATAGTATTGAATCTTCAGAAACTATGTACTCTTGTCTCCCGTAGGCATCAATGAGGTTTTCGGCTGACAGTAGGTGCAGGAAATCGTATACAAACACGCAAACATTCTTGCCTTGCACAATGGACTTGAGACACTAAAAATATTTACACCAGTCATATTGGGACTCGTTTCTTACTTAATTGTGTATTCATATACAATTTGATTTTAAGTAAGTGTAATATTTACATTGAAGCTCCCATTTACACCGATTAAAACATTAAAGTAAGACAGCAAAATAGTCTTCCTTACTTTCTTTCACAATGTCAACCCTTAAAACAGATTTACTGGACAAACATTTTTGTTCCCTTAGAATTTGGAGTCAAAGCCTTAAAAAAGTTTTAGGTGCAATTTAGGAGTAAAAATGCATGAACAATACTGAAACAAAACTATTCCAAAAATTATTTCTGTCTTCAAAAAAGACGAAGAAAGCGATGAAACTTTCAGGATTTTTTGAGACTAATGATACTACCAAAAACAAACAAAGGTATAGATTAGCCAAAACTTGGAACAATTCTCTATTGATCAGTATATAACTCGTTCAGATCGGTGCAGAGATGCGATCGTACTAAACAATTTAAATTCTCCTATTTAAGTGTGCCACCCTGTACATACAACGTACCTACTTACATACAGTCAGCGTCAATTTTAGTAGGATATCCATACAAGGAAAGCCTGGCATGCTTCATCGTCCATTATGAGTAAGCACTAATGACTAATAATTATAATACAATGTTAAAGTGTCCAAAATATTGAAGTGGAATCATACCCCACGAATATCCAACTTAAAATCCCTGACTGGGCTTGTGAGATTTTGAGTCCACGGAAGTCTTTTCTCAAAATGGTAAGCTTTATAAAGCACAAAATTTACTTGGTAATCGGACTCCATTAGTTGCCGAAATGTCCTGGGCGGGTCAACATAATTAGGACGAATAAGAAAAGACACGACAGCCGATTTGTAAAAGTTTCCTAAAACAATCATAGCTAGAAGCCACACTAAAGAAATTATTCTAGTTCCCGTCGTATTCTCTACTACAACTATTGTCGGTCCTGCCAACGAATCATTTCTACTTTTATCAACTTTGGCTTCTTTCTCGGGAAACGGTTGATCCAAAATGATTCTGAGAATCTTAGTAACTTTCACACTGATAAAATTAACATGTTGTGAAAACCTTCTTTTCCAACATGAAACAGCAATGTTTCCCACATCATTAATATCAAGCGGCGGTAACTGATTCGTAGCCACCATGAACACATAGATGGCGACCACGTTCAACCCAATGGAGAAAAGAATAGTGAACCAAATGCTGGTGTCAAAGGGTTCAACTAAAAACGAAAAAGTTATTCGACTCTTCATGGGAAGTGGGGCAAAGAATTTGAACGGAGCTAAATTCACACCGTTAGACATCAAAGTCACTTTCAGCTGAAAGGCGAAGGGAGCCATGGGCATCGTCATGTGGATTTTATCGTCCATTAGTTTACCAATGAAGCTAGTCCATGATCCATTTTGGAGCTTTATGCCCATTCCAGCTGTCATGTCGTTAACAATCAGCTTTAAACTACCATTGAGCCATGCAGCTACTTCAGAAAGGAGCACAGGCATGAAACTATATTTTTGCTTGGTTCTAAATTTGACCACATTTTTTGAAAGAACTTCGGGTGGAGCACCGATACGAAGTTCGTCTCCTTCCATATCCTTCCATTTACTGTCGTTCCAAAGGAAGTTTTCTTGCGACATATTGCGGAAATTCTCGTTCTGATCTTGATT
>JAAXYX010005736.1:0-10531 GCA_036851915.1 Ptenothrix huangshanensis | reverse complement strand
AGCACTATTCAAACTACTTTATTTCGTTTATGACGATGCGATGGGAGCAAATAACATGGTAATAAATTAAGAGTGAAAAATGAAAGTGGTAACATGATTAGTATTGAATCCCTCCAAGAGTGAATTGAATAAATTATGACAACTTGATAATACGCCGTATCACTTACAATTGTAACTGCAATACAAAACCAACAGAATATATCTGTAATGAAAATTACTGCAATTTTCCTCCATTTCTTTCAAATGACAATGCATTCACGTTGCTTTTGCAAAGTTTATCCAAAAAAGGCATTCAAAAGAAGCAGTTTGGAGAGACTTTGAAGTCAGGGCCTAAAAGGATGAACTTTAAATAGATAAAATAAAGCATGCATTAGAGGCTATGATTAAACCCCACCTTACGGAAGATCATTTTACTCTTTTCAGAAACCTGCATTATTTTGACGCGTTTTCTAGCAATAGTAAAAAAATTCATTTATACAGAGAAACAGACGGAAAATTCTATTGACTACACTTTTCAATTTATTTGGAACATTGTGCAATTTTAAGGAACATTACTAAAATACATTTCTCCTAGTTCAACTAACAACGATATTTGAACTTTTTTTATTTTTTGTTCCGGGGACCACTTTCACATTTTCACAGATCCAATACACTAGCATTTTGTTTTGAGATTCGAATGCAAAATTCCTTTGAAGTGATGCTGCTTCTTTCGCTCTTCAAGTTAAAAATGCTAAAAATTTTGTTTCTTCATCTAATTTTGCATGTTAAATTGATACTATAAGAACCGATGAGTTTTGTGAATTTATGAAAATGGTGTCTTGAACTTATGTAGATGTCCAAAAATGAACCGGAGTACCATAGTTTGGCAAACTAGTATGTACAGCTCCTTTAGGGGAGTTTAGAATATTCCCATGTCAGTTCAAAAACGTTTCAATAATTATTTTCTTTGACAACGTTTGATTTGAGCGTCTCCAATAAATGACAATTCTTGTGCTTTGGACATACCGATGCGTGATTGCAGTATTTTTAGTCTTTTGGATGAAATTAGATTGTAGCATTGAATTTCTGACCATCTATTCTCGTGATGGTAATGCAAAATGTTACCGCCAAATATGGAGGAAAGTTGTAGAGGCTAAAATAGAAAATATTGTTTAATAACAAGGAAGGAATGATGGTGCACAATGCTTTTAATTTGGACACAGGTAAATTGAACAAAGGAGTGGAGATCCATTGGACGAAGACTTGTGTAATTTTCGAAATTACAACTCGGTGTATTATTTGCAGGGAAAGGGGAGGTTGTAATTTGGTAATGCAACGTCAGTGAGACAGACAGGGAGGAAGGAAGGACAGCGGGCAGTTTGGTTCGGATTGGCATCGCACAATGGAACATGTTGTTGACTGCAGTGTTTTCCTTGGAAGGCTTGGTTTGGTACATGTCTACCTGCATTTCGGCATTCTTACTATAAATTAGGACTCGTACTCTAATGATAGGTAAACCGTGTCAAGAATTGCCAGACGAGATATGCATCAGAGACCAGAGGACGTGGAGCACTTGTGGTGGTGTAAGAATAAGAAGGAAACGAGATCAAAGGAAAACACCGCTCTGTTTACTATTTGCCTATCCTTGTACTAATATCATGTATACATAAGTAGCAGGTAGTGCTTATTCCACTGGACTTGCTGCTTCTCTTCCTTCATTTTGCTGCCCTGGACTCTTCTGCTGCTCCTTATCAACCGTGTACTTTGTAAAGAACGCATTAAAGAACAGAGGCGCCGATAAACAATACAGATTAATTATACAAACTTCAGTCATTCAGACCACATATAATGTCTGGGCTACGTTTCACCGTGAGGATACCAAAGCCAACTCAGCTTCCGATCAACAGTCGCCGAATACGACTGCGCACCTCCACACCGTTCTCCCACTTCTAATTAGCTATTTCACAGCAAGCCCAGTACACACACATTAGTGCACTTATACTCTATCATTTTGCAACGTGACTTACAAATCGAGCGTCGTCTCCGACTCATCCTTCAATTTCCTCTTTCAGCCAAGTGTGCATTGGAAATCCGAATTTTTGAAATCCCTTGCACTGTAGAATACGCGAGTTGTTGCAGAAAAACAAACTGGCAAGTTAACACTCGATCTCACACTGCTATTTCCAAAGTGAATTTTCTCTTTTGACAGATTGACCGAATTTGATGTTGCCGTTCGGAAGAGAAAGTCCATCAGCTTTTTTAACTGCTTAGGAGCTGTTTCACGTTCTCATATTAAGATGAGAATTTGGTGAAGCATGACAAAGTATTGTTGAACGACGTAGCAGTATACAAAATGGTTTGCGTTAGGTTAGAGGAACGACAAGGGTTAGGAGAAATAACATGAAAAACAACTCAAATAAAACCGTTGAATTAATGGGCATCCTTTTATCGATTTTCATAGCAAATGAGTAATGTCGATTTTGACTTCAAGGTTTCATTTAAGATGAGGACTGCAAATATTCAATAACAACAATTCATCAACATCATAATATTTAATTACGTGTTAACAAGCACCAGCATTTTTTGTGTCCGTATGAGTACTCTTTCGTCACTTTATTAGTACTGTTAATTTGTGTAATGCTCAATTTCCACTCCCGTAGTTATTCCTATCAAGTATGTAGAATGGGTTAGTACAATTAACTCTGCCAGCTTCCAACGTGAATGAATGACTACAGTCGTAGTAGTAAGGTAAGTTCTTCTTTGTATGTTCGTATTTGAATTCTAATACTCGGTAGAGTTAAAATTTGCAAGTTGGAGTAAAATAATGGAAAGAATTTGAATATCCCGATTGAGTGAAATGACACGGATTTGAAAAGTAAATTCCTGTCGTTTACATCGTTAAATTAAATTCGTGAGTGTGCATAAGAAATTAAGCTAGCGAAGACGTTTAAGTTGCCATCAAGCACGACTTTCGTTTTACCCCTTCGCGTCACACTCGTGATATCCTAGGCGATGGCAGGACAAGGACGAGACGAGCACATTTCCACTCAAACAGTAGATTTGCATTTTATTCTGCTCTCCACTTCTCGTAAGCCTCAGCTCATCCAAGGCAGCGTCTAAACACTCTTCGTTCCAACCCCGCCATTTTCTCATCAGCTTCCTTCACCTAAGACCAAAACCAAGAATCGTGGTTGTTCATAGAATAAAAAGATCAAAATGTGATTAATGGGCTTCATCATTTTATCACCTTAGCGGATTTCCAAAAGCTGATGATTTTTGAGAGTTTTAAGAAATTTAGGACGCAAAGCTCACCGCGATGAGATAAGCAGACGCTCTCACAACCACATTCAAAGCATTCGCTGGTTCGCATCTATGTACAGTCATAGTCGCATTCAAATTCAAAATGGTAAGTGGATTTCACTGCGTTAGGATTGCATTGGAATATTTTTGAGAAATGACGACCCTGAAGAGTGTCCACCAATGGGATGTGGCTGTTGGAAGGAAAACAGATGTTTGTAGGTGGTGGACGGTGACAAGTGTGGATCAGTTATTGGAAATTTGCAGTTAGGAAAAATAAAAGTTTTGACAAGAGCTGGGCTGTCGATGGTGGCCGGTAGGATTCATTTACTTTTGTTTATTGGACTGGAGCAGGAGGAGTGGGAGCGTGGTAGGCAGGTAGCAACTCGAGTGCACATATGGATAGAAATGTAATAGGGTCGGACTTGCAATGCCATGTCATGTCATGCCATGCCACGCTGAAAAGTTGAGTGAAGAAAGTATAAAAGCAGCCCAAAGTAGACTGAGTGAGTGAGTGAGGGCTGCGTCGAATTTCATGGGACGGCATGGAAGAAGAGGATCCGACCAAACTTATCACATTAATCTTCCCTTCGTTTCGCCACATCTTGACGGCTTCTCCTCCGACAGAAATCGCATATGAAAGAAGAGATCTGAGGAATAAATTCCACATTAGCCCCCTTCATTATTTCCCCGTTTTCCCCGTCTCATTTAATACTCTCGTCTGCACTGTGCATGTGGGCCTGGTCCTCGTCTCCATTCCCACTACACGGCATATACGGGGCAATCGTTGCATAACTTATAGACATCCAGCGATAAACCTAGCCCATGTCTGTACACTACGACACTCCTCTCTCCTCGTCTTAAATGAAATGTCTTTGAAGAGCAACCAAGAACGCAGTACAGTAGTGCATGTGTATAGCTTGTAGAGTAGTTAGCAAGTAGACGGAACACTCACAGCCCATTATTACGGTGAGTAGTAGCACAGTTTAGGAAAGAAGCTGACGAAATAATAATCATGTTGGAGGAGATAGTACTAGACGATATGCTCGACCGAAATTGTTTCACTGTCCTCTTCCTCTACTCCATTCCTTTCCATATGTTCCCATCCCAAGTTCTATGAGCTGTCTTGTCTTCCCTGGCCTCACTTTCCCTGCAAAACAATCCTAGAAAGAGCTATACGTAGTCGTAGGCCTTGTGCTCTCTCTCTCTCGTCCAATCATATCTTCCCACATAGTAGTCTTTGTCCGTAATACAAAACAATCATGCAAGAAATCTATTCTCTCATTATCTGCCACAAACACAGACATGGCTATGGATTGCATGCTACGACGTGTGGCGCGGCAGATGATTGTTAACAACACATGCAACTCAAATGACGTTGTTCCCACCAAAACTCATTTCTAATTTCACCAGAAATCCAAATCATTTGTGTGAGAGCTCCGTCGTGGATTCATGGCCAGAAATTTTAATCCTTCTTGGAATCCTCCTCGAGTCCCACACAACTCGGGGAATTATCAGATTAATACAGGAATATCTTCCCATCTCACTCTCTCCAACAAAACACTTACTCGTAGCTTTTCTCCTTCTCCGTTCCTTCTTCATGTGCAGATTGAATGCATGAAAGGAAACAGAAGCAGAAAAAGCTTTTGCATTCTCGTTTTTTAATTCATTTTCACGGAATCTCCTCTTCCCGTGCTCATGTGTCTCTGCCGCTTGTGCCATTTTAGACAGTGCTATGCATTGATACAACATCATTAGGATATCATGATCAAAACAATAATAACATGACAAAGAATCGCTCGCGTTTCTCAAAAATGATGGGAAGGTTTTAAAGCAGAAGAGCGATCGCTTTTTTCTAGTGGAGCATGTAGCTGAGAAGGAGAAAATGGATCTCGGAAATGTAGGCACGGGGAATATCATATTGGGCTCGTTGTGGTGCACCGTGAGGAATGGTTGGATCTCATTTGCGAACCGAACGCCAAGAATGTTGTTTTTATTCGGAATGAGAACATTGTTGGGCACCGTGCGGTATGGCTGGCAGGGCATCCGATGCCGTACATCGTGCGGAGTTGCTGGCTGAACAAGATGCACACAAAGCATAGCGCAGGGATATGCTGGACGTATAGACACAGGGTTTGGGTGCTCTCATACGGTTATAATGGCAACTCTAATGCCGTACCGTACTCTTGTGACCTGGCAGCTTGTCAGCCCAATAATAATGCAATGCTGTTGCCAATGGAAGATTTTTTTTTCTCCTCCAGTTCCGACCTAAAGTTTTGCGTGAACATCATTCGTCATTCTCGCTCGAGAGGTTTCATTTCTTTGACTGAAGTTTGAAGGTGGTTCTCGTTCTCGGCACTCCGTATGCATTCGTGGCCGGAGTTGCTATTACTGCCACTTCTCCTTCCTTCCTCCTTTACCTCTTTCCCGACATTATACCTGACTACATGGAACGCAACGAGGAGGCTAGGCGGAAAACATGCATGTCCACGGAGCCACACATGCACGTTCATATCTAAAACTGCGACTCCCTTGCCCATCACAGCCACATCCACAAATGCATATCGACAAAGCAGTCCACGGAACGCAGCATTTCCAACTCGGCGAGTGCAGGGAGCGGAGACACACATTCACATTGCCATTGATGTATTGAGAACGTAATGCAAATGTATTCATCATATTTCCCAAATGACAAACGTTGGTTCAAGTCGAGACAGATTCCTGCTCCACGACTCAAGTGTTGTGCTCTGCACTTGCGGGTCCCGTGCCTCAGACTCGTCCTCGTCATTATGCTGACGAGTAAAAAAGGATTTTGGGCGAGTGATGTGATATGAGCCGAGCACAACTCCAATTCAAAGATTCCAACATTCAATTCAACTTGTCCATAAAAGTCACTTGTAGTTAGCCCTAAATGAACAACGTCACAAGTCCAAAGGGTTCTCTATTAGAGCGCATTGTTCTTCAGCTCGCTTCATTTCACTCGGCTCAAAAAATCCAAGTCTCCTGCTCACACACAACCAAACCAAAAATCTATCTCATAACCGGCCTTCTTTGCGCACAATTCAAATCCAAGATGAATGCTGGGTTCCCAATTATAATGGAATCAGAATTGAGTAGAAAACTGTTACGATGCATCAATTCCCAGTACAATTATGTAAAGAGCATCAAGGACCTATTACTGCGGTTGTATCAGCGTTCCACCAGCATGCATATTATCAGAGGGTAAAAGCATATTTGACGCGAAAGCTTCGTCTGATTGGAAGGAGTGGAGCTTGAGAGGAACTGTCACCGTAGAAAGTGGGTGGGTGGCGTAATTTCAATAAGCAAAGGGAGTGAATCATGAGAAGTGGAGGCGCCTCGGCGAACCCTTTCATTCCATCATCTCACGTCTCATCATCAATGCCTTGGAACATATCAGCGAATCATATCTACGTGCCACATGCAGCTAAATAAACCCTCCAAAGGATCTACACACGAGGAGATTGAGCCCTCGATAATATTCACCAAATCATTTTACTGCACACCGAACGCAAACGCATACATGGGTAGTCACATTTACATAATATGGCTGCACTCAATCATGGCTTGAGCACATGGTTGCTTTATCAATGCGCACCTTACACTAAGCTGCTGTAATGAGTGGAGGTACAAAGCAAAGCAAATTGGACCAACCTACCTCCGTACACACAATACTTCCCTCACTGCAGACACAACAAAGAAAACAGCAAACGGAGCAAGGGAAGCTAGAAATTCTTTGGAAAAGATGCAAGACTGAATGATAAGGTGATTAAAAGCACACTTTGTTTCTGGCTGTGAATACTGGTGCGAATGCAAAGCGAAACTAAAGGAAGTGGAACTGGAAAGAGACATGGGTTAGCATGAGCATGTAGTTGCGTAGTCCACCTTGCTGCTCCAGCAATGTGTAAAAAGGAGAATGGCTGTGGTGTAATGAAGATTGAAAAAAGAATAGACTGCGGGCAGTGGAATGGATACTGGAGTTGGAGCAGACGGTTCGGGTGAGAGTCGACTGAAGTTTGCTGAGATATGTGGTAGTGTTGGAGTTGTTGGCTGGAGTGACGAGATGATGCATTCCCAGCATTGTGATGGTTGAGGCGTAATGGGAAAAGTAAAGAAGAGGAGAGGGAGGGAGAGCAGCGTTGTAATGGAGGAAGATCAGTATGGTAAAGTGGTTGACTATATGCACCAGGGTCACAGCAGGAGGTACACAATAGGCCTGCGGGGCCAAGGGGTGCTTATTTGTGTCAGTGGATTATTCGATAGTCTGATTAATGGATTCTCTTCTGAGCTGCCACTGTACACTGTGACTGTGCTCGTCTAGTGCAAAGATCTCGGACAATATCTGTCATTCAAACCTCCAAAAGGGACATTCTTTATTCCTTCATTCAAGCTCAACACCCAAACACTAGCACTACACACACAACAGCAGATCGGGCCTCGACGTATGTGCCTTCGTCCGACACCACACTACAGCACCACTTCATTCCGTCGCTTTACTAAAAATCTTATCAATTTCATATCCCTTCGTATGCAGATACTCCGTTGTCATTGTATCGCATCTCGCGCATCGTACTCGCATGTCGTGTCTCAACACCAACAACACAAAGTCCACGTTGCACAGCGATGCTGTTTGACAAAGCGTAGCTTAGTGCTCTCCTTCCTCGCCTTCCTCTCTTCTGCTCCGTGCTGAACTAGCGATAAATTAAAGCGAAGGAGAACCGAGCTCCTGATCACATTATGAGCATGAGCTTTGCAATGAGTGACTTCTCTAAGCATGTCTTTCCTTTTAGTTCATCCACATTTTCTCTATTTATTCACCCGCTCGCTCCAGCCAGCATTCCATGAGAATGTGAAGCAAAGTAAAGCAAAAGTGAGTAGACATGCCATTGCATTCCCTTCACTTCACTTTTACATTCAAAGCTCCAACAGCCTCGCGTATTATACTTGGTTTCTACCCGTCTTCTCTTTCTTTCTTTCTCTCTCTCTCTCTCGCTCTCTCTCTCTGCTCTTTACTTTACTTTGACAAGCTGACAGGGCCAAAGTCCATGTTCATCGCATGTCACATCACACCAACCCATAATATAGCAACTCCCATGCTCAGCATTACCATACATATGGGTTGATACGTACAACGGTAGTCCGTCCCCGCCCGGATTCCATTCCATTGGCTTCGCGTCCATCGAGTCCTGAAACCAAATATAGAAAATACACAAAAACTCAGTACACACGAACACGAATCAGGCTAACGAAAGTCTAGTCAAGTCACACGGCAATAATGACGGAATAAAACCCAGAGAGAGAGAGCGTTCTCTACGACTTGGATCTAGTGTGCCTCATAAAACTACGTAGTAATATACTAGTGCGATGATTAACCCGCAGACAAATACTTGAATGATCAAAAACTAAAGAGTCATGAAATGACAATTAATAATTCGCAGGGCACTCCAAGCCTGACACAAGGGTGCTAATCAATTGCCAAAATGTCCGGTCTCCGTCATGTAAATTCACAACTGACGGTTGGCTCTAGACGTAATTAAATCGCTTCCGGAAAAATGGGTGGAAATGGAAATGAAAGTTAAAGGATTTAATAACCAGGATGACTCTCAATTTGAATCTAAAGCTCGTCGAGATATGCATGAAATGCACGAAGCACAAGAATGGAAGAATGAAGTGTTGATTAAAAACTTACCCTGACACAGGCTGACGTTTCTGTAATATTTGTGTGGAACTACAAGAGGAAAGAGAAGGATGTCGATGCTCCTGTTCTGCCATGTCCATGTAGTTGTAGCTATGAATTGAGTCTATCCGTGGAGCAGTGCAAGTAGGGAAGAGCACACAGCCCTCTGTTTCTGTTTCACTTCCACAGCATTGTCAGCTTTTTGTTGGGAGAAATAAAGGGTTGATTTCAATATTTTCTGTAGCCATGGCCAGGCGAAATTTCAATTGAAGTAAATGTGTCAAACCCTAATAGTCATTTAATAGCAGTATTTTTCCGCCGGCTCATCTCATCTCGCTTCATATTCATAGCATACGAGATGCGCATCGTGTGACACACCGCCGGATTACTACTGAAACTTGTGCTACACATGAATTACATACATACATGCAGTTGTTTCTGCTTCTGCATGTGTTCTTCCATGCTCTGTACGAAGTTTAAAGAATAGTTTAAATGGCCTGCAGGATCAATGATGATTGTTGAGTCGATGAATAAAATAAATATCGGTAATACCTTTTGACTGTGGCGATTGATAACATTAATCGATTTACGAGTTTATAGTGTGTGGGTTGGATTTTTGGCCTTACCTACCGCCTTCCCTCTGTTCGCTCCGTTCTCAATCCCAATGTTCAGCTTGACTATGGACGCCATCCCACCCTTGTATATTCAGTCGCTTGTATCCGTTAAAATCATTTGGAAATCGTCAGGTCATCGTGTGAAATATATCTCCCTGGCCCGTCTCCCTCATATTTTACAAAGTACTTGCTGGCCACATTTGAATCCAAATTGAAATTGTCCCTAAAAACTATGTAAGTGCATTAACCACAGTCGCGCAAGATCCTATTTTTTCTTCATCATGGGTGGCAGATATCCCTATTTTGTATTGTGTTGCTGAATCAATGATTAAAAAATAATTCAGAATTTAAAATAAGGATTTCATGACCAGAAGCCAACAAAGAACTTTTGAACAAGAGCAAGGAAGTACGATTGTAAATGATAGTGCTCGACGGCAAAAGTTCCGCGACATCTCTCATTTGTCATCATTTGGAATTGTATTCGAGGACACTTAGAATGTGTATTATATGAAATAAATACTTGGGGGATGTTTTAGGAAGCACATTGAGTATTTTTAGTCCTGATTTTTGGCTTTAGCTTTGACGAAGACTTGGATTGGGAGCGGAAAGTGAAAAGTTGGTTGAGAGCTAATTTTACGTGGAAATGTGTGGAGGATAAAAAAGGCAGGTTTGTTGGTTCATGAATGCGTTGAGAATGCCTTATTATGATTAGACACTGATGCATACACGCTGTCGTTAGTGCTTGTGCAAGTGGCACCGACTTCTAGGCATTATGTCAAGTATGTCTCGCTCTCGTCTTCTCTAAAATCTCGTTACTCTGCGTTGCATCGCAGTCACAGTTGCTGTGGGAAAACATTCGTCCGTCAAATGGAAATAGGAAATAGAAATAGTTGGGTTTCTTTGGTTGCGAAGATGTTGGAGTAAAAGTTTGGTTACCTCCCTATTC
>JAAXYX010005735.1:0-10532 GCA_036851915.1 Ptenothrix huangshanensis | reverse complement strand
TCCTTGCAAGCATTGAAGGAAAAAAATCTCCCTCCGGATTTCCTCGATTCAGTTTGTTTATTTAGTATAAAATTTGATATTACATCATTATTCGCTTCTACGCCTCTCGAATCCATGTATAATTATAATTACTTCAGGTTTCGTTGTTGTTTTTGCCAAACAGTGAAAAACTTGTGAAAAGACTTGGTGGGTATTACCAATCATAAATTGTGTAAATGGAGAAGACAGGTGTAGTTAATGGTGGATACAGCTGTTAAGTGTACTTAGGTTTGGCATAATCCTGCTGAATTAAGTTGTAAAAAGTTCAAAAATACAATCTGGCAGTGGCTTTATGTAGTATTTAGTTACACCTTGCTGACATTAATGCATATTGTCTGAATCCTGTGTTATTTTCATTATTGACGCAGTGAAGTAAAGGTACAATAAAGATGAATCTGAAACTGTTACAGACGTTTTGTTCCGTCTTGGAAATGTAGCTTTATTAAAATGATTATTGCTAGAGTTGAGTTTTGATGCTGGAGTAGATACGCTTGCAATTGAATTTAATGTTTTCTGTAAAGTGTCAGAAACAACTTTGAATTAGTGTTTTAAATTATAGTTCTGGGCATGTCTTGTTTGCTTTAATTTTATGGACAGTTATAAAAATATTAGCACAGTAATGATATATTTTGTCGCAATAAAGCCTAGTTACGATTTTTATTGCAGTTTAGCCATTTTGCAAATTTTGTTTCTTTGTAATTGCAGTTGTGAACGCAATGTTTATTGTGAAGTCAGTTTTTTGAAGATAATTAATTTACTACCTAAACGCAGGGATACAATGAAAATAAAAAGAGTGCTTTAATTTATCAATACGTTCCGCCACAAACCGAAGGACTACACCGTTATTGTTTCCAATGAATAGCTTGCAATTTCAGCGCTGGAAAACTTTTGAAGTTTGTAAATGCCAGAGTTAAATTTTGAAAATTGTAGGCACTTACTGTCGTGGTAGAGATAGATGGGATTGAATGGTGTGAAACTGTGAAGGAATTAATTCAATCTCCTGAGTCATTGCGACTCAAACGGTGTCCGCCGGCATGCCGTCGTTTCCTTTCACTTAATTGTCATTTGGTCTCGGTTCGCTGATAAAAACATGTGAGAAGCCAAAAAAATGCTGCTTTATAGGATCCTTTTTCATGGCCAGATAATTTTAAAAGCATTCGTATTCAAGAGCAATTTGTGGTGGAAATAATTTAAGACGCTACGTGATAAATCTTTTGAAGGAAAGAGTTAGTTCATCTCCAGTTTTTACTTGTCAAGAAATGTTTTAATGGAACTCGTATTTGTTCAAGCTGAAAACGTTTAATAATCAAGTTATTTCTCTAGTCTCTGTACACCGTGGATACAAGTGTATATTCTATAATTTTTCAGGTGCAATCAGTCCTGCCTTTGGTATGTCAGCCGGTCTCTCTCCCGGGTTCGGTGGGCCAATGCCTCCCCTTCAGCAGCTTCAAGCACATTTACTTCGTAATGGTCCCTTGGCTGGATCATTACCTAGTTCACCTTTCCTTCATCACTCCGGTCTTCTTCATGGATCACCTTTCTCAACGCACCAAAGCTTGTACATGCCTTCACTCCAGCACTCGTTCAACTTGGGGAAACCAGATGTTAGGGTAATTTGCATCAGATGAATTTTGATTGCTTAATTTATCTTCGGACAGGATAATGAGATCTTCAAATACTAATAATGCTTTCTTAATGATGTAATAGGGTGAAATGACTCCTAAAGCTTCACCCGGAGTGGGTGCTGTAAGCAGCACAATGGATGTGGATGAATGTGCCATGGGAAGGAAAGTTCGAGTGAAGCGAGAACCAGCTACCACAACGTCTGGTTTAAACCATGATGACCGGGGCGATAGTGATCCGATGAAGGATGAGCCAGGAGATTTTATTGAGACGAATTGCCACTGGACTGATTGTGGAATTGAATTTTCTACACAAGATGAGCTTGTCAAAGTAAGTACAACAGGAGCAGTGTGCATACCACAGTTGATGTAATGAGCTTGTAGAGTTCAGAGCTATTAAATCAGGTTTTTCCTACTTTGCAAATTATATATAAATTCTTGACTTTATGTTTCAGCATATCAACACTGATCACATTCATGCGAATAAAAAGTCATTTGTGTGTCGATGGAAAGACTGTTCAAGGGAGGAGAAACCATTCAAAGCTCAATACATGCTTGTTGTACACATGCGAAGACATACCGGGGAGAAACCGCATAAATGCACGGTAAGCCCATGTTTCCTCAAAGTAATTGCTGTATAAGCGAGTTGTCTGACAAATTATGAGATTTGGCATATAAATAAGGGTAGAAAGAGCAAGATATCGTATGGAGCCTATGAATTCGACTCAAATTTAGTGAGTCCTTTCTTTTTTCAATGTTGACAGTGATAGCAGAAAGTGGATTTGAAGCGTGTAGTGTAGTACATTTTCATAGTACGCTGGTATTTTTCGTGTTCATTAGAGTGACAACGAGTAAGTTGTCGTTGACAATGATAAAGATACGACAAAGTTGAAGCGTATTCAATTTATTTCTTGGAAAGACTTAACTGCTTGTAGGTTTCAAGCTATTTTTTCTCATTGAAAGCTACTCCAGTAAAATCATTTGAACGGTTCTTTTATAAACGGATTGTGAGATGTAATAATATTTCTTAGTCTCAAGTAGTCAAGTGAAAAATATCATAAAAGAGGATTAGAGTACCCGTGTGTCAAGCTAGCGGAGGTTACAGATATGCCCATCAAGGAAGGGAAACGAGCTCCGACTCATTTGCAGTGAAAAGGACAGAAAGTTATGTTCATAGAGCATAGAGAAAAATGGGGGAATATTTTACTTCTCTATCTTCACATCGGCTCTCCACCTGTCCGACTGTAGTCACTTAAAATAAAAATGTTTTATGTTTAGTGTGAGACGGCATTAGGGTACGTTATTGTTCTGAGGAGATAAGAAATACCATAGTATGAATCGCGTGTGATTCCATAATTTTTGACCGCTATCAGCGCTTGTACCCGTAATTGGTAATTTGTTGCTCAAAATATTTGTCGTTAGGAATTCAGTTTTATGCTGGGTATCAAGCCCATAGACTTCGTATCAGTCACAATAATCGTCTGCCGTAATTTGAGTTAAATTTAGAATATAAAATCACGCTGATACTCGAACGTGAAATTACTGAGGACATAATTTTCACAGGAGAAGACAGAGATTGGATTGTGCGGGGGGACGTGAAAGGGTAGAATAGTCTAAGAGTGAAAGAGAGTGAGAGGGAGGAAAAAAGGTAGGATGGTAGTTGACGATAATAATAATATTAAAATCACAGTATGCCGTAAATGATGACATTGACCATTAGACGAATAATCATGATGATGATACACGAAGGGTGGACGAGATAATGGTTCGTTGCTGGAAGCTATATCATTTTCTACAGACTTAGAGCGGAGAGAGAAAAGAAAAGGATTCCTCAACCAGTTGCTCTGTGAGTAGTGAGTCGGTAGCTAATTTAATGGGCTTTGACAAAAGGAGACGAAATGACGGGAAGAACCTTTATATTAGCTATGCATAATAGGATAAAAAACACCTTTCGTCTTCAGCTTAAGACGTGGTGTTTTTCATCTTGTAATCTTCTCTTGTGCGATGTGCTGTTTCCTAGGGTAGTATGTAGACACTTGTTTAGGAACCTCAGAATCTGAACCTAGAGGCTAGCCGTTGTTCCTGCTGCTAGCGCATCATCAAATCAGGAACCAAAAAAAGCAACAGTGAATAAAAAATGACTCTGAACAGTATTGTCAGAGTTGGAAGCGTTCTGCTGACTCTAATTAATGTGCACATATGTTGCTTGTAAGAGTAAATGTATCGTCAAACTACCGACTACCGAGGGGATATCAAGGAGAGGAAAAACGTAGCTGCTCTCATATAATCACATGCTCAGTTTCATCTGATTATCCAATGTATTTGAGAGCTTTGGTTTCGTCTTTTTTGTATTAGTTCGAGGAACTTCATATATTAGTTTTTAATGAGAAGCAGGAATGAACGGAACGGAACTGAAGCAAGACGCCTGTTGGCATTGTATTTGGTGTTAAAGGACACTGAATAGCGTTTTGCTCAGAATTGTAAATATAGATTGGTTTTGGTTCGGTTTAAGTTAAAACATGCTAACGAAGAAAGATCTTCATTTATCCTTAAAATAAGATGAGATGTTTGAATATATTGTTATTATGTTATTACGGTACGGGACTTAAAGGAGAAATAGGAAGGTTCGGTCGCTGTCGCTATCAACCCTGCGCACAGAGTTCACAATGGTGATGTTGTCTGAGGAAACTGCTTTTTAGTCGTATTAATAATGAGGTGGTTGGTTCTAGGAGAAATAACTCACACAGGAGGAGGGAATGGGGGAGACTCCCAGTCTCTTCTGATTATCATGAAGTTGTATATGTTATGATCAGAATCAAGACAGGACACATCACAGCGTTGAACTGATAGTCTGATATGAAGCTACACGGTCTAAAATGTTCTTGGTCTTGGTTTAGTACTTATTTGTCTCATGCTTTAAAATGTAACTTTTGTTGTCTTTGACAGTTTGAAGGATGTTACAAGGCATATTCGCGACTAGAAAATCTCAAGACTCATCTAAGGTCTCACACCGGAGAAAAGCCGTACATGTGTGAATTTCCCGGATGCACGAAGGCTTTCAGTAATGCTTCTGATAGAGCGAAGCATCAAAATCGGACACATTCCAACGAGGTGAGTATGACACTTTGATAAGTACAAAATGAAATAACATTTACATGTACACCTGATGGCATTATTATAGCTAAAAACAAATGTAGTCGTTGCTAATCACAAAAATCTACATGGTAGGTGTATATATTCAGAAGAAAGTTTGTCTTCATAAATGAATGATGTTCTCTGATCTTTTCCGCCACTTTTAAATTGACAATGGTTGCGAGTATCGGAAAGTAGTAAGATATTAAGTAGTTGCTGCAGAGTTAATGAAACGTTCTCTATTTATTTGAGTAATTAGGTTTATCATTTTTGGGGTAATAACGTGTGATAGGTGTGAAGGCGTGCTCGAGGGTGCATGTTTATCATTGTAATTTGTTCAGCGAGCAGTGCAGACACATTGAAGTTGTCGGTACGAGCTACTGCCATAGCGTACTTACCGTGCCATGCTACCATATGATATGTGCACTTGTACTTCAATAACATTTTAATGAAAGCAGTCGTTAAAGATTTATGCGTATGCTTTGTTGGAGTTGGAATGGTAGTTGCCAGTTGCCTCTGCTGACTCGGGCTTCGTGAGGAGTTACGAGTGGTAATAATAATATCGATCCTGTTTCTCTTAGAGTGCACTTAAACCGTGACTCGTAATAATGTGTTATTATTGTGAATGAGATATTTGCTGAGAAGACGTATCTAGTAAGTCTAAGCTTTGAGAAGCTGAAAGAGAAAACAGTTTTCCAGCTCCTTTGAAAGCTTACACTAGTCGTAGAGTTAGAGTATCTATGCAGTAGTCAGAAGGTAACGTAAACTATGCGTGTCTTGCCATTTTATATTTATAACTGCCATTACATTCACGAAGTAGGTAGAGTTTAGTGGCTTCAATTGACATTGCTCATTAGGACTCGTCGGAAAAAAGAAGTTGACTGTCGTGTCATGTAATTTCAGGGTTTATGGGTTTTCTTTTTATTTCTGCGCGATGGATTGGACGCACTCGGAAAGACGTGCCAAAGTAAAGGATCTCATGACCAATGATGCGTAATAACTTGTCGGATTTTGACTTGTTATGGCTCTGTAATAGCACTATCCCGAAGCTCTGATTACATTGCAAATCTAAGGTACTGACGTTAATAATTTTTCCCCGTTTTTTTCAGAAACCTTATGTATGTAAAGCTCCGGATTGTACGAAACGATATACGGATCCCAGCTCTCTACGTAAACATGTAAAGACAGTTCATGGGCCGGAGTTTTATGCTAACAAGAAGCACAAAGGAAATGACCATCCAAGTAGCCATGATGATCGACTGGGTCGAGACAATCATCGACGTCCTCATCCTGGAAGTGAAGGTTCACCTCGAAGTGAAGATATGGGAGCTAAGACCGCTTCAGTATCAAGTCCTAGCATGAAGTCTGAGGTGATTTTACTACTAATCACATTACGCATGACTAATAGCACTTACCTAATTTTTGAATTAAGAAATTAATGCTTTAAATTAATTTTTTCTTAGGATCCTAATTCACCGCAACAGCACAGCAGCCCAGGTGGAGAATCCACTGGAACGGAAATGAATGGTGGAGGTCCGTCGGATAATCCCATTAGTGATAATAATGTCAGTACAACGAACGAACTTTCTGATGGTTATGAAGGTGTATCACCATTGGCGGGTCAGCCTTGTTGGGATCTCAAAGAAGAGGCAGAGGAGGAAGTGGAGAGCGTGGCTGACTTACCTGAAATATTTGGCCTTCCTGTTGCTGTTCCAATCGGAGGTGATGATGGCCGTTTGGGTGGTGCTGGTGGTGAATATCCAGATATTAATCGTGGGCGATTTCGTGGCAGATTAAGTGCTAAAGGCGTCCAATCAATCAATCCTTTGTCAAACATGCCTGGTAATTACATAAATAATAATTTTATCCTAAAATCTGTTTGACTTACAGTTTCTCAGAATTAGTACCAGAGCAATATATTTACTTTGGATATGTTTTTATTTCCTAAAGGTCCTAGAAGAGGATTAGGTATCGATCACTTGAATAAGCGCATCACCGATCTCAGAATGGGTGGAACACCACCAGGTACTTGCCCAACATCAAAAGGAGGTAGCAGCTCAGATCTCTGTCCCAAAGTTTCCCCCAACCAAACGGTATGTAACGTTCAGTGCTTACGAATTGTAGGTGTATGTATAAATAAAAAGTTGGTATATATAGAATTGTTTCAATTATATTTACTTTGTGCCTGTATCCAATTGTAGACTATCCTGCGTCCACAACAACAAGCAGTAGCTACAACGCGTCGTGATAGCGGTATCTCAACAATTAGTTCTTACTACAGTAGCCTGAGTCCAGATGGTCAAGCTTCAAGTCGCAGGAGCAGTGCGTTATCTGCGCAAGCCGTTGCCCCTATATCCGGCGTTGCTGGAGGAAACGTTCGTTCAATCATCAATGCTTCACCTTATGATCCTATTTCTCCAGGAAGCTCTCGCCGTTCTAGTGGAGTAGAGCCGAATCCCAGCTATTCTGCAAATTCTAGCCAGACACTCACCTCGTCTGTGCAAGCTCATTTCCATCGACTCCATCGACGAGCCATGAACTTGCAAATGAATGAAAATTATGGAAATAATGAGGAAGAAAGTGCTGATGATAATAGTTCCAATCTCGTGATACAACCTCAATCTGAGGCCTTACGTCAAGATGCTCAATCAGAACTCCCCGCAGTTGTAGCAACAGCACAGCTTACGAATGCTGTTACACCCCAAGAATCTCGCCGAGTAGCAAATCCATGTAACTCCTCCATTCGCTCAAACGTTAGTAATATGTGCCTTAGTCAGAATTACATGAATCCACCACAGCAACAACAACACCAATCACAACGGTATCCAAACTATCCTCATTTTAATAGTCAGAGTCAGTACTGCCCAAATCAAGGTATGCACCCTCCACCACCACCGCATAGTCAAAATCATAATCACAGCAGTGGAGTTGGACAGCAGAATTTTGACGAATTTATCATTCCAGATGATATGGTGGCGTATTTGAATAGCGAGACTCAAGGACAGGATCAAAGTGTACCTCAAGGCTCGCCACAACAGCAGCAACAACAACAACATCAGCAGCCACTACAACAACATAGTAATTTCTGCTACCCTCAACCGGCACCTCAACATCACCATCAATCACCTCCACCTCCGTACCCCTACAATAATAATTTTTATCCCAACACAAGTAGCAATGGAGTACCGCCTGCATCTCCACCTCAACATCAAAACGGGTACTCGTCTTCATCCTACTATCGCCCCCAAATATTTAATAGTAACCAAAATCCTCATCAGCCCATGCAACCAACCCAGTACAATAATAATTCGCAGCCTTATAACAGTAGTAGTAATAATAGCGTTAGTGGTAGTAGTTTCGCACAGTCACAGTACAATAATTGCATCCCCCCACCTCAGTACCCCAATGTGGCAAATGGTCCAACGTCTGCACATTCTTATTCTCATTGCAACGGGCACTACGGTCACGGGCCCAATAACAATAATCTACGTAATCATCCGTCTCAGATGGCACAGCCTTATCCTAACAATTGTCACCATTCAATGCAGCAAAGACAGCAATCCATACCCATGGGACCACAGCAATTTCAACCTACACAAGTGTGGAATAATTCCAGTCCTAGCCCCAATATGCAACCTCCTCATCAACATACAAATGCTTATCCTCAGCAGCAGCAGCAGTCACCACACCCAAATGGTCACTGGCACCCGCCTATGGTTCTTCAGCAGCAACACCAGCAGCAGTGGAACTCACGTGTTCACAGTCACAACGCCAACAATGGACCAGTAACTCCGTCCCAACAACCAGTGCACAGAAATATCAACATGTATCCGGGGACAAATCCTGGGAACCAGCAGCCCCATAGCCCTTGTCCTAATTTAATTCAACAGCAACAAGAATGTTGTAAATCTTGCTCACAACAACAGAGAACGACTAGTGGGGAAATTCAGTGTAAAAATGTGACCAGTTGTCAAAATTCAAAGCATTCTACCGGACCTGGACAATCTCAAACTCCTATGAACGGAAACGGGGGAGTACGTAATGATCCTACATCACCATCACCAGGAGCCCCATCACCAGCAGGAATGAGGCCTTACACTTACCAACGAACTTTGGCCTACGTTCAACAATGTCAACAGCAGTTGCATCTAGCACAACCACAACCTGTCTCATCAACTACACCTATTTGACCATTTGAATCTCCGAGTGCCTTTAATACCTTAACTAATATAAACATGTGAATTTTGAATAAGTTTATTGTACACAAATACATTACTATAATTATTATAAATATATATTGTTATATACATATAGAGTGAAAACAATTGTATAACTACCCACGTAGAAATAGCAATTAAAGTTTATTACAAATAAAGAAAATTGAAAGGAATAACTACATGCATGTCGTGGTGATCGTGTTTCACGTTCGATGCTAACTTGACCAAATGTCTGTTTGTTTATGAAAATGTTTATAAACACTATTTAGCTATATTTAGTCGTTCTTGGACTTCTGGTATTTATACTGTATCGTTTATTGTATTGTCATTGTCATGATTTGCATCTGTATTTATCTAATTACATAAATTGTATGTATGTATGGTGAACTATTGTTAAAATTGCATCTATTAATCATTAATCATGTAAACGCGTCATAATATTATAATGTCATTTCGTAAGGAAATCAATGAATCAATAAAATCATATCAATAATTGATTTAATAATCATTTTGTGTTTACTTTAGACTTTTGTGTTTATTATTGGCAATGTAACTCTTTTTGTAAGCAATTTAATCCTGTTACACTCCAACTCCAACCCACCGTATGTACATAATATAAGCGTATAAATTATTTAATTTGTTTCAGATAATGGCAAGAGCATCACTTAATGGGTATATCTTTTACGGCTATTTCTGGCAGGAAGTCACGTTACTTATACCTAAATACATCACACAATTTATTTTCTATAATTATTTATAAGTGCAGCAGGATCTGTCCTATAATTAGCGCATTGCACTTATCAAAGCCGCTAAACCAGACTTTGATCTTACACTTCCTAATTGAATTCACCTTGTCTGTATGAGCTAAAATTATCTGTTGTTCTGTTTACCTCAAGCCTTAGATATTTTATTGTAAATTAAATGGTTAATTACCATGTGGTACCTATTACATAGATAGAGAAAGTAGATTTATACGAAATTTGAAAAAGCACAATTCTAACTAAGCCCATACTAGCTACTAGCCCTATAGACTAGTAATTAAAGTTAAGACGGAGATATTTGGCAAAATTCCTACATCATCAATACTGCATCTGGCTCCTTCGATCGCAAATACAAATTAAAATTTGTTATAAAAGCTTCTGGACGGTATCATTAGAATCGCATTGTCATCTAAATTAGAGGGTTCTGGTGCACATAATTACATTAATTGGACTTAGCATACATTAGATTTTTGCAACGAGTAGTCCCAAATGTTAATTAAGACCCCAACTACATTTTTAAATAAGCAAGTGTGTTTGAAAATGCTAAATTGGCAAGGAAAAAATTATACCTAATAGGTATATTTATATGTATGACAAATTACTGTAGGTAATGCATTAATTGATTTTTTCAGATGACTCTTGCTCTTAGTCATCATTCTCTTATAGAAGCAGCTTTCTCCGCGTGTAGAATTGAATTGGTATTAAACTGGTACAAGGTATTAGTTATAAGGTATAGGCATAAGTTCCATCATTATCGTTGA
>JAAXYX010005734.1:0-10533 GCA_036851915.1 Ptenothrix huangshanensis | reverse complement strand
TTCGTTGTTCGATTTTACAATCGCATGTCTTCGATTTACGGCTAACATGGTACAATTGGCGTTGGAGGACGAAATGTCAAAGTACGAATTGTATAATTGTAGTAGGGTACAAAAGGAACGGGTACGAACTACTAGGATACGATTGATAACCTTGCCGTAAACTAGGTATAGAATACAACACTCCAAAAACTGCACATATCAACATCGACAGCATCACCATCAAAATAAGCCAGTGCCGTACGACATAACCTAACACTAAAATACAGCAAAATGAGTCAAATTCTTTCCTATTTTAACCACATTCACTGACACACGCTGCAAATTGCAATATTATACTAGACTAAATAATATTCTGTCTGAGGAAGGAACACATTGTACTTACAGCTTACCATTTGTCGAATTCTAATACATTCCAAACTGTCGATTTAGCTAGCCTACCGATATACCTACTTATATGACATGCATTTATATAACATTACATTGTGGTCACCACAAGGTGTGAAAACCTTATTGTAATTATCTTCTAGTTATATTTACACTATATCATCCGCAATCCGCAACATGGTCAACATTCTTCTTCAAAAACTTGTAAGCTACTGTCAGAGTTAGGATTGACTTTGACAAAACTGACGCTATTTAATTTCCATTTGGTATGCACCCTCACAAACCATACCACGATACCACATCACCGTATATATATAACATATAACGATATTCTGCTATCATGGCTTACATCCATGGAACGATCAATAACATCAAATTTTATTTCTAATTATTATAACACTTTGAGCAGTTTTAGAGCTGCTACCTATTTTTTCTTAAATCTCATCTCACCCTGACGCTATTTAAATTCTTTTATAGTAACAACGATAAAATTCTAATCCTTTAACAAGAATAAATATTACCATACTATGATCATACGTTGGTAGAATCATTTAGATCATTCATTAGTATTAGTACTACATTACATTTAATAAAACTTCAAGGAAGGATGCGACTTGCTAATAAATACATTAAAATATTGCTCCCTATGTTACTCTCCTACTTTAATTCTTTGATCTTTGTTTTATAATCATATAATTAATTAATTATATTCAGATATGGTTCTCATATAGTTTGTTACAACGTGGAAGCTGTTTGTAAATATGTAATTTTTATATTACAAGAATTACATCTTTTCATTATTACACTTTTTAAAATAATTATATCCAGTATGTTACGTATTACATTTATATTATATACTCTGTATGTTATTTATAATGGCAGCGGTTTTACCATAAGTTGATAAATTGTGTAGAATTAATTAGATATTTAGGGCACGAACTAGTAGTACTTAAAGCATTATTATTTAGATAGAGTTAGATATTTGTGTCTTTCTTTAGTAGCAAGTACAGTAACCGTATTTGAAATTCTAGAAGAATGCACATTTATTGTAAGTACAACAATTTCGGTAGTGGCTTTCTACATGTTGCTATCATTGAAAGAGCCGAAGGTCGGTGTAAGTGTTACACACAGGCATGAACTGAAACGGAGAGTTGTACGTGATAGAAAATGTAATTATGTCTGTGGTTGATTGTCTTTGATTTCTAGGTTCATCTCCTCGCTTGTCGTACAATACGAATAATTATACATCGTTTATCCAATAATTATACCTTGGTACATGAATTTTGTACATCATCCTAGTATTAAACAGATAATTTACTAATTCAAAATAATTATGGTTTTTTAAATGTTTTTTTTTATTTTTTTAGAATTATATATTTTTCTAGCATATCACGCATAAATAACACACGCGAGCGTATTAATTTGTTACTGCAAAATAATAATTATTATAATACTTTACATAAATCCACAAAAAGATTGGATAAACTGGTGATAAAGAATCTAAAATCTCGTACTTGTCAAATGTTTAATTTGTTTTAAAGTCAGTCCTAACGATCCGTTAAAGTAGGTATGTAATAATGTTTTGATTTCAGTCATCACTACCACTATACATACAATAAGTAGCATTAACGCATAAACAGAAAAACCATCCAATATCCAATCAGAATGTCCCCCAAGGGTTTTATCGAATTATGTAAGAAGCGGCAAGTGAACATTAAAGGTTCCTAATTAAGTACCTAAATTCGGTTATTACTTTAGTCATGTATATTGTGTAGATATTTTGTTAGAATATGCTTCAGTTCTGTGTTGTACAGGTTCAACTCATTAAGTGTCCAATACTAGTTGCTTATTAATTACTTTTAGTATCATGATTGTACAGATTATGGGCGGCGATTATTATGTACTAACTGTAACAGTGCTTCCATTACAAGTTTTTGCCAGACTTACGTTTGATTATTGTAGCAGTGTAATGTTGCTTGTTTTTATAATTATTATTTTAAGTGTAATGTGTTAGTAGCTTAGTATAGGCTCGATTAAGTTCAATTGTTCAGATATTCATCTTGGTTTTTGAAAGTCTTGTACAGAGTGTAGTACACTCTATTTTCAATAAACAGAATTAATAATCGAATCTCATATTTCCATTCTATTTTATTTCACTGGGAAACGGCACACTTATGTATAAAGGGTTCTTTCCTGGAAACAGTTGACGCGAAAGGATACATCAGTAAAATTTGCCTAAATTCTAGAGTCCTATATTCGCTTTATTTTCCGATCCCAGTTACTTTCATCTTAAAAATCAGAACCTATTAACTCATTACTCACAATAAAAGTACAAACCAGAAATATAAAGAAACGATTTTTCAGCTCAATATTTGTGAAGTCATATACGAGCTTTAGTTTTAACTTAAAACTGGCAGGTGTTTGCAATTTAATAAGAGGGCGGTGTGGTTGAAATATGAACGACGGACAAGGTTTGAGTTGAGAATAGAATGATGAAAGATGACACGAGTAGGTACGCGGAATCACGAAAACAGGTACTTTAAACACTCGAAAGAAGCCTTAAATTTACGGTTGAAAATAAAAGCGTCTTTCAATTTTACTGAATCAAGTTCAGACATGATTATATATTAATTATTTATAACTGTAAGTTGTATGGGAGCTGAATAATTTGCAAAGGGGTAGAAAGGTTAAAGATGATTTCTGGCAAACCCGACGGATAAGTCTAAAAACAGGTAAGAATTTAAATCATATCAATGAGGTTCCTCAGAAGCAACCAGAATCGTACACAACGACCAAAGAAAAACAGCGAAATATCTAATAAAATAATAATGGTAATGTAATAAAAAATACCTCAGCGTGGAAGAGGAACTACGACCTGAACATAAGAAACAGGGAAGTAGCCTGTTTTTCCATTGACAACCCCTTCGTACCAATTTTCGTCGATTCGATTTATTAATTCAATGGTGTCACCTTCTTTAAAGCCCAATTCCCCAAAGTTTTCCGGTTCAAAATCGTACAGAGCCTTGCAGATGGGAGTTTGAATATTTCTGCCAGTCGATTTCAACGGGGGTGTAATAGGGTTAGGTGAAAACGATGATGATGACGAAGGAGCAGGCAGCCCATGATGACTTAAACCGCCAGAAAAATAAGGAGGAGGGGGCCCACCATTGTTGTTAGAGGTAGATTCAATCAAATTGTTATCAACTGGATGAAGGTCTTGTAATGTTTTCGGCCTGTACTCTCTCTTTGGACGATTCGCTGCTTCCCGTTTCTTCTCTTCTAATGCCAATGTCAAGTTCTTCATTATATCCGCACACTGCTTGTGATACTCAAATAAACAATCTGCAAAAGCAGACAACTGCGAAACTTGTTCCACATCATTTTCTAATAAATTATACATTCCCATTTGAGCTAGATGAAGACTTTCAGTAAACTTATCTTCAGCTAATCGAATTTCTTCCTCTGAAATGTTAGCTGTGGTTCCTTTTGCCAACATCTTTCTTTTCTTACAGTCAAAATCTAATCTCCGGCCTTGAAGCTTCTTCCTATGATGAATAACTTCTTTCAAATCTTTGGTTTGTAGCTGATGCAAAGGGTCTAAAAAGTTTTGCTTTACATTATCGTCTAAGGAGTACTTTACATCGGCCATTTGTTTCAAAGTCTCTCCAGTTTCCAAAAGTGCCTGACCAAAAATATTTTCTTCCCCAAGTCTTCGGCCGTGAATAATCATGCTTTCCCCCAGGGTTCCTTCCGGTTGAGGATATGTTGAGGCCTTGGCCTGTCCACTGAGTTTTGATATCCCTTTGACAGCTATCATTTTAGCTCGAGCTGTAGGATTGGGTTGCAAATATTCTTTGGTTTTCATCTGTAAGTCTTCTACCAGTTCATTTGTAATGTCTGTCTTCTTTTCCATTTCAATGAAGTCATCATCCAACTTGGTTCCTTCCGCACCTCCAATCTTTTCGTTCACAAATTGATTAGCCTTATTTATCTGCTTCTTAAGCCCAGCGAACGCCATTGTAATTTCGTGTATGCGGAATTAAATCAGTCTTCGCGTAATCAAACTTCCGACCACAATGTTTTCCTGTTCCGTACTTCGTAGAATCGATAATCCTAAATCCTTGAGATTGGAAAGCTCCTACACACAATATAACACAACACAATCAAGTCATGAACTTAAATAATCAACCATAAACGGTTCTTACACCCACGTAAATTTCGCACACAAACATGCACGTAAATCAAAATAACCTCTACGAGGAAGGTTATAAGATTTAGGCATGAAAATTTATACCGTAAATCGAACGTCTTTCAAAACATATCCCTGATTACCTATACTAAATCTTAAATATGCCGTCAACCTAGCCAGTGATGAGAAATTTATTTCATTTGCTTTGTTCTTACTGAGAAACTCGCACCCTTGAACTAATTACCATTAATATATTACCGATGACCAACCTAATAAACAATCAACATAAAATTTAAGTTTAAAAGTCTACAAATCTGTAGCTGTATTCAAAGAACGATTTTACTATCTCAACACGATAAAGATAAATTTAAAACAACCAAAATTGGTTTCAACTGCAAAATTAAACGTTTGTAAAACACATTCTACTGCAAAAGTACCTCAAAATATTAGCCTTACTACCACAAAAAATTCAAATTCTTGATTACATGCTGACAAGTCGTGATCATTTATCCAAAAACAGGCAACCGTGCGTCCAAACGGCTTTTCAAACATTCAATATTGGTTTGAGTCAGTTATATCATAACCCAATATTTAATATTACAACTTCTCCCAAGTCCATGTACCTATCTCTTAAACACCAAATGACTTAGTCTATATATTTTACAATTTCCTTACCAAAGTTTATTGAGGCTCAGTTGATCTTGATATTATACTTTGTATTAATAAACTGCAAGTAGTATCGACGATTGACGATAAAAAAAGTGTTGCACTAGTTTATGGTTCTGGTTCTAGCTCTGGTTCTAGTTTGACTTGACTTGACAAGTATGCAGTAACTTCCAATTCCAATAGCGTGATCGTAGGCAGTCACAGTCACAGCAGTAGACAATATCAACAGGTATTCGATTCCACAAAATTGATATCCGTGTATATGATTTAATATGGTAAAATAAAGCCTTGTGTTTTAACGATTGACGATTTGATTTGTTGCTCCAAATATTGATTGAGTTAACGAACAAGAGCAAATTGAATTGATACTGATACTGATAGTCGATAATGACGGTCTACCTAAAAAAATAATTACTAATAACTAGCTGTGCGAACTTATGATGTAATTAAATGCGACTGAATTGAAACTTAATAAAATGTTGAATGTGGAAAGAGGAGGAACCTAAATACTTTTCAGTGAGTCTCTTTCTATATCCTCCTTCTCCTTTTCACAGACTAACCACCAACACCAACATAAAAAGAATATTTAAGAAGAGGATACATTCAAAATCCAAATCCAATCCGATCCACAATCCACAATCCACATCCACAGACAGAATCCACCACAGTCCACTCGACACTATGACTATGACTATGATTCCACACACACTAGGATTTCTCTTTAAAAAGGTAAAATGTATGGCACGTTTTCTGATTCAGTTCCTTTCTGTTTCTCTTCATATAACTCATAACCAGACAAGATGAATAATATGAAAAAAAGTCAAGCAAAATCGAGAACTGAGTCAACTTGAACTGAGTAGGCCCTGACTGAATGACTGAATCAAGTGAATGAACACGAATGCACGTATCGAAGGGAAGGAACGCAGAATCTACAGAATTACAATTACAGAATGTGAGTGGTGGGGACGGAGTCTTTAAGCAAAGTCAAGTAAGTCAAGCCAAGTTAATATGCTAAAGTATCTCTCTGCATCCCACTGCTCTTCTCCTCTCTACTGTGTCTGTAGCCGTATTCCGCATTAATGATTATTATAATTCTTCTGAACTTAACGCTAGTAAAAACACAGATCATTTATATCAAGTATATATGAACACTAAACCAACGTACGAACGAATCTACGTGCAAGTTAGCAGTTACCATTCCATTCCATTACATTACGGATGTGTGCGTGTTGGTCTTGGTCTTGGTGTTATATTATTATGTGAGAAAGTACATCTATACCGTCAAACTTCCATTATATTACCTAGTAAACCAATTGTAAACGATATCCCAAATAGAACTGGAAATCAAACATGTCAAGTTAAATACCAACTCACAGAATTAAACCGACACAAAAGAAATGAAAATAAAAAAAGCTTCGAAGTTTAGAGTATTCTATTTCCACTTATTTTGTATCTTAATTTTGTGAGTTGGCATTTAATTTCACGTTTGATTACCAGGTCTGACCCTAAACCCCCCAGAGAGAAATCGCTTTTGATTCTCGCCGGAATTATATTTTTGAGTTATATTTTTTGCTGTGAAGAAAAATCTATTACTTTAAATCGACGCACTGGAAAAAATGATTTTGTTCGGAATTTCGGTAGAGCTGATGGTTCAGAAAACTGAGAACACTGTTTAATTACAGAACTTTGGGATAAGTTTAAAGACGTTTTTTGAAGAATACATGGAAAGCCTTTTAAATTCTTTACGCCTAGAGCTGTTTGAGTTCTTTAGTTGAACTTTTCAAGCCTGGGTGTACTAAATAATTTATTATGAATTCATAATATTGAAGTGAAGAACACATTAGAATTTTTGCCAATTTCATGAACAGACTTTCTATGAGACTGTTTTTCACCTGCGATTTCACGATCAGTGGAAGCTGTACGGTATCTATCAAGCTCGGCTACGCTTACGCTGTCCTACATAAAACCCTTGGCTTATAATGGTAATCTTATAATCGCCACAGTACTCTACTCAATTGAATGCTGAAAATACTGGCAGTACTGGCATTGGCACTGGCAATCTCAGATCTCAACTCAGACTACCTTTGCCCACAATTCTGTAGCGTACAATACAGTACAAATTCAGAGCGAGCGAGCAGTAAACAAAACCTGACGCGACCACTTACTTATTATCACTTCACAACTTTCAACGTCCTTTTTCACCACTTTAAAGTCACATCATAAATATGCAAATTAATGCAATTATTATAATTAATAATTATTATACATCCAACAATCCAGTTTCCTAATTATTATCTCTTTCTTGTCATTGTTTCGTATGCTCTTTTGCCTGTACATTTGTTTTGTAGGAATTTAGTGGATGAATAATTATAATTAGAAATTATTTATTTCATTTTCCCTTTTCTGGGACAGATTCGAGTGTGACTTTGATTGAGATTCTGAAGGAATTAATTGCATGTAATTTGTTTCTATACGATTTGATTCGATGTTTTACTGTCTGGGTATGGTAATGTGCTCTGTCATCTGTTTGCTGCTTGTACGGTATGCCTGCATTCTGTATACTATTATGCCTTCTTGGATTTCTAATTGTAAAATGATCGTCGGCTATTAAAAAGAATTGCACAATTGCATTGTGATCAATTATTTGTTATTTTGTGATGTGTACTTTGATTTGGCTACAAAAGTGTGTAACCTAGAACTATATAATGTTATCTCTATATCTCAGTCTGTCTGTTTCTATCTACTATTAATAATAATTACACTAATATTCATTTAATCAACATTTGCATACTTTTGGACTTGGGCCGTATTTACATCTGCTTCCAGATTTTATCAGGAGGAAGCATGAACACACGTAATCACAGCTTATGGCAGACAATGCCAACGCCAACTCCCAAAGGATTTGACATTGCCAAGGAAATTTTATTGATAACACTTATCGTATGTCAATTGCAGATAACTAATGTGCATTAGTATTTTAGTATAGAAATGTATTGCAAAAAATATTTCATTATTTACTTGAATTTAGATTTGGTATCATAATACAGATATAATTTGTTCCTAGAAGCAATTAAGAAATTAGTCTCGCTGGAATTATTGTTAGCGGAACAGTTCCTCTTCCTCATACAAGCGGAGGATAGAAGGGATGGAGATGGGGTACTCTGACGACTGGACGACGTGTTCCATCTCCAGAAAATGTTTTCCTTTTCCCTTTCCTCACATCGTGTTTTTCCACGTGAGAGTGGCAGGCATCACCAGGAAGCGAAAGCACCATGGATACATGGAGGAGATAGCTTCATCTGACATCGGTGGATTGACAAAGCGGGGGTCACACATTCTTCTTCGTTTCTGGGGTGGAATACTGGGAGCTCGGGAACCAATGTCGAATGATTTTTTCTGGTTTTCTTCTGAAAAGTTTGTACTCGTAGGAGTACCTACAGGTTACATCGTAATTTTTCCTGGAGTCACCTCCGACGAGATCGTGGATGGGGTGGAATTTTTGCGAGATACTTTTATTTAAACTTAATTCTGTATACCCGGTGTTCAAGGATTCTTCGGGTCCTTGTTCTTGGAATTGAAGCTCATGGGTCTTTATGGATGTGCCGATGAATGAAGTAGTTTTCACAACAACTTCTAGTTCTTCATTGGTGGAGGACTGGGCACATGTGGAACAAAATTACCTGATAATCTTGATGTCCATTCTCATCAGATTTGTAAATCCGAAAAAATTGGATGCCCTCTGGACTGGTCCAGAGCGTACTATAATATACCGCAAATATGGGTGTACTCTGTCCCGGTATTTTCTGCAAAATCCCTCTACATTCCCCTTTGGTTCATTCCGAGCTATCGATTCTAATATAATGCACCAAATTACACTACAGACTGAGATATGGCTATGTCAATTTGGTTGAAAACTTCAAACCTTCCAAACTGAAGGCAATAAAAGTTACGTACTTGTAGCTGCCTTTGGGCTGGGCCGGAGTTGTTATGGGCTTAAAGCGGTCGAGATAGCTGTTATTTACAAGTTCATCCGGTAGTGCCAGACTTCCAGCCATAGTCATTGTGGCCATGACTAAAAGTTTTAAAATAATCCACTGGAAAGAACAAATAAAAGTCTTTGTAGCTAATACTAGAGTATAATAAAAAATAAATTTATTATGTAGAGCATCCCAAAGGAAGATACATAATGAACAGTAACACCTCTTACTGGTAACAGGAGGCGCTACCATTATTTGACAGTTTAGTCTAGCAGATATACTTAGGTATGTAAGTATGTAGATCTACGTATCTTTACCTACCTTGCTTCATTCGATCTCATCTCAGTCATACAATAAGTCATGTAAATAACCTATGTACAAAGGTAATTTTTAGCTTGCACCCAAAGGTAAAAAACGGTTTTAAAACATGTAATTATTTTCTGTTTTAAGACCCACTTAATTATCGAACCTAAATAAAAAAATTACCCTGCGTCCAATTACCTCATTGAAATAGGAAAGAATAGAAATTAAACTTACCACCTTCATGGCTTCCGCTTCCAATTTGTTTCATAATAATAGAAAAAATGTCAAAACTTTGAAGCTTCAGTAGCGTGCTTTTAACTCAACGACGATTATCTTCTTTTTGGAACCTTACAGGTACTGTGCCGTTTTTCCAGCGGTGTGTATTCATCCCCTTTCACTCATTTCGTTATCTTCATTCTAGTCTAGGTACAGTGTTATCCCAAGGTAGATGAACAAATAATTGTTGCGTGTGATCACACGCAACAATTATTTGTTTATCTACCTTGATGTTATCCGGTCGAATTTTTCACTTTGAATGTTTATTTAAAAAATTGAGCTTAAATGTACTAGTTTTTCGGCGTTTATTTTATTTTTTGCATTTTAGAGGCTTCGCATGGAAATATGATTTATAATTTTTAAATTATCGAGTTTTGTTGCTAAAATCGAAAGCATAATAAATTAATTAAGTTATTAGTTAGATAATGCAATTGGTAAATTATAGTGACTATAAGAAATGAAATTACTTAAACTTCATGTACAAGCAATCTCGATTATCTTACATTTTGCTCATCCGATGGAGTCCAGGTGTGTGCTTCCTGTGAATTATGCAGCAAGATTCTTAAAGGGGGCGAAGTAAATATTTCGTGATAATGCATAGTTAACTGGGCCAACATTTTACTATATTCTTCAAAAATTTAGTATAGGTGCTTATATGTAGGTAAATACTTTGTCGCTGGTATGTTGGTTGCCATTATTTTAAAAATTTCAAGGCCAAGGATCCGGCACTGGAGATCA
>JAAXYX010005733.1:0-10534 GCA_036851915.1 Ptenothrix huangshanensis | reverse complement strand
CATTTCTGTAGACCTCAGAACCATATTAACTGAATCAACAGGAGTAAAAGTTTTAATTGACACTTTATAAAGTCAATAATATCATGACTATGATTATAAACAATGGGCAGTTAGACTGTCATTATTTACTCTGCTCACACTACAATTGCATAAGTGACATACCTAGTGGTGTAACTGACAGTACTGACACATTGCACTGCTACGAAATGATATCCACTCCTCTATAACTTTAAACTGCTACTTTATTCCCGACGTACTCTTCCTAATCTTCATCCTCATGTTCCTGCCTGTCCTGAGAAGTTACATTTACTGTGCATTAATTACGCTTGCACTATTACGTCGGAGGGGGGAAGGAGAAAAGTGAGATATAAATTAAACCACGACTACTTATGTGGAATCAGTGTCACTCTAAAGCATAATAGAATCAACTGAATGGATAAATAATGAATTTCACTTAACTAACGAGTCATTACCATCAGCATCAGCTTCTAGCGTCAGTCATGAGGTTAACAATAGTGTTATTGAGGAATTTGATTTTAACCTTTTCCCTGCGACTACGACTATAGAAGAAAAATATAGCATGATGGCATACGAGAAGTTATGAATTTTAATTTCTCACAATTGAAAAGCCCGCAGGGAAAAGGTTAATAACAAGTTTCATTTTGTATTGTTACGTGAATTAAATTGAATATGGTTTAAAACATGTACTCCTTTAGTCGGTAACGTTTATGTTGATGCTGATGGCATTAACTTGATTATACCCAATCTAATAATTATTTTTATAAGTAAATTGGTTTGCTCTCGCAGGTAAAGTACACATACTAGTATTGCATCGTTTTCTCGCTACCTAAGGATAATCAAGTAGAAATGAATTGAAGTGAATTAAATACAGAATGAATGAATAATAATAATAATTCATTTACATATTATAGAGAACTATGAAAAATGGAATTGTTCCTTATGGCGTGTCTGGCCTGGTCTGACTTTGCCTTGCTTTGCTTTAAGTGTCCTGGCCTGGCCTGTTACAATTATTTCTACTTTGTGGTGTGGAGGAATTCCATGTTAAATTGTTGAGTCTAATGAAAGGTAACAGTTAGCAATTACATACCATGGATTATTACATGAAGAAAATAATGTAATATAAGTCATTCATGAGGTGTAAACTGATGACCACTTTAGATAAAAGGTCACTTATCTGAGCATCAATCTTCTCATCATAAGACGTAACGCAAAAAAATGACAGCTTGACTCAAGGCACACCATACAGCCATGGCATGGCACATGAAAGCCGCTGTTGTTTTTGTTGTCGTTTTCGTTGTCGTTGTCGAGGCAGAAGCCACACGTTGATGAGCACATACTAATGAAAGGTACTCACACGATTCTCGACTATTAATACTAACAATAAGTAGCTACCTTCTTCACATCATATTCATTGCAGCTCGAAGCCATGAGAACAATAATTACACCATTTTGATTTGAGTAAGTACACCATAATATTCGCTGCTATAACAGTAACTGTTGTAAAAAAAAAGTTGTTTTTTGTGAAAAAATGCACGTTGATGGTCGATATATACTCATATAATATATATCCATTTCCTCATAACTTATTCTTATAGAAGTAGCTGCAGTTATAGCATACCTTACGAATTTAATTATATGGACGATGGATGTACGACTAGGTTTAATTCAGACACAGTATAACTAGCTATATGTAGGTATATGAGCCGGTAGGTAAGTAAGAGTAGCGGACGACGATGACGTTACATATACCCTACGTTATGTATAAATAATATCCTATCGTCAAGTTTTCTGAATTCAGTGCAGGTGAAATGAAAATGAAACTCTTGAAACGTGTCTCTTCTCTTGCTCAGTTGCACATTACAATATTATAATCTGTATGTTATGTTTTTCTATATTGAAGCCGTGAGAAAGGCTCCTACGTCCAACGTCCAACCTGTGAACGATAGACTTGGGACTGGGGTATGTATTTAGTTTTTATGCAAATGTCCTGTATAAAACAATTTAATCGACATTAGCAAGCAGAAATTACATTCTGCGTATGCATGTACGTCCTTTTTTTGCTACGGTAAGTTTCTTCTTCATCAATTTTAACTTTTGTTTTTAATGTTTACTCGGCGTAATACTACAAACCAAAGTATGCACACACTGTGAAAAAAGAAGAATGACGATTTTACAGTGAGCAATTCTAACTGTTATTAACAGGTTTTGCTTTTCCTTTTATACAATTGGTATTTGTATTTATATTTGTTTTAAGCCTTGTTAATTGAATACCTGTTTGTAAGGCAGTAATTAGACCAAGCTTCTTGAATAGATTCGCAGGTATGTTAAACCTGAATCCACAAAACTCGAGACTCAAGTGCACAGTGCACCACACACCACAAATGACAAATTGCTAAAATTTAAACCGGGATCTACCACGCTTTCACGTATGTATCTGTAAACTGGATTCTACTGTCACATCAAATGATACAGAAATCGGCAAATCGAATNGAGACTCAAGTGCACAGTGCACCACACACCACAAATGACAAATTGCTAAAATTTAAACCGGGATCTACCACGCTTTCACGTAAGTATCTGTAAACTGGATTCTACTGTCACATCAAATGATACAGAAATCGGCAAATCGAATTAAAACGAGAGACTCAATAAAAAACATCGAAAAAAGTCAACAACAATGAAAGCAATCAATCCTGATCACGAACCCTATAGTTCAATGAAGACGAGCTAAAAATTTAAAGTTACTTGAATTCAGTAATCTATTTTTTAATCTTGCGGTGCAAAACTATCTTGTTGACGCCGTTCCATAAATAAAGCTATTAAATGAAACGGTATACTTCGTCTAATTGATTTAAAAAGTTAATGATTTCTATTGAGCTAAACTCTTTGATTTGTACTAATCTTTCACAAGTTCAAGTACTTATCAAATACCCAACGTAGTATTCCTGATCATATTTTCATAAGACGCCAGACTAATCCTTCTATAATTCGTGGCACAAATTAACGAAAGATGATCGTTACGTTACGTCTTAGCTTGACAAGTCCATTCTTTAGAGAAAGTACGACTTTAGACTGCAGAGATACTATATACCTATTGCACGTTGAATTCAAATCATTAATTGATTAATTAGTTAATCAAAGGAATTAATTTTCCTTCCACGAGTTAAACACAGTTTGGTGTCTCCTTGCTTGACCTCATGGAACATCATGGCCTTAAAAGTGCAATAACACTTTATTTCAAATTCCCTTCCACATGAAACGATGTCATTTAAGTTTAAAACGGTAATACAATCTTAACTCGAATTATATAATAGAAATGCGAAATATTAAGTGCACAAGAAATGCATTTGCTGATTCAGGTGCTACAAAGCAATTGCTTCGCAATCCTAGCAAGAGGTTAACCATAAAGCCGAACAAGTTTTTTTTCAAAAATTCGTAAAAGTATATATAATTAAAGAATGTAGAACAAAGCTTGGAATCATAATTTCAAGCACCGCTATTACTAATGCTTATCAAGTTCATCTAATACTGATTCAATTAATACATTTTATGCATCCAACCATATAAGATTGCAAGTTAACAAACGATTCACTATTTGGATTCTTCGAATCCTTGGAATATCTTACGCCAAATCAGTATCTCACAATCAATCCGTAGACATTAGCCGGTTAGAATTTCACCAATACTGTTTTCACTCGCTGTAATTTTACAAAATATCAGAATCTTCCTACAAATATCCACAAAGCTACGTTGAAAATCCAAATCTTTCTCGGGTTTCACAAATAAAGCCAGCAGCTTCTCGGTTATTTTACTAATTACCAAAACGCGTAATTCAACAAGCTCCTGAAAATGAGAACTGGAAAAGGCAATGAAATAAAGCGAGCAAATGGAAATTTGAATACTCACCTTGGAAAATTAAGACGAAAAATAAAAATCCGATGGCACAAAAGAATTTCTGCATTGTGCGTAAGGGCACGAAGCCAACACTCAACTTAGAATGACTACTTGAGCGACAAACTTATTTGTTCCAAGAGGACTTTACTTTAGGATTTTCTTAACTGAAGACTTGTTCACAAAACAGGAGTTCAATTGAAAGTGCGACTAGAAAATCGGTTGTGGGAAGTATACCTTTTATACAGCGGATGTGATGATGACCACCACACACCACACTTTCCTTCGGCTTGAGACTCGCCAACGTAACTTAAGCCAGCACAAGCCAACATAACATAATAATCTAACATCACATAACGCTACTACAACTACCATAACTACAAACAGAAACGTTATCAAATGGAAGACGTCCCAACAAAGCCTCAACAACCCCAGAGTCTAACAATACATGTAATCCCTTGTCTCAGTCCCAGTCCCAGTCCTACTCGCATCGCATCGCATCGTATCGTATCACATCAGTCCAACTCCCCAGTGAAGTCATCACGACAATTAAAACTGTCAGAATACCTGTAATATTTATGCGTACCAAAGCAAATCTTACTGATAACGTGACAAGGTGCATATTTTACTATTTTTCCCATTTTTCATTCAATCCTGCATGCCTTCACATTCAGTATTTAGATGCACGACCAACAATACTAATACAAATATCAATAGGAATGCACCCACACCAAGCACACATACACATGCACATAGTAGTGTACTATAGCATAAAAAATTTGTTTATTACATATACCTTCACAGAACACCACAACCCTTTCCCGCACATGCAGTATCTACAGAGATTAGCGTGAGGGCAGTTTTAAATTATGTCTATTATTGTTATATTATTATCTAAATCAATGTAACCTCTAACCATCTTCGCTTAAAACTCCATCAACCCATAAAGCATAATAAGTGCATTAAATATCTACGTGCTCACCATTCACCTACCACAGCCAACCATTGTCATTGTGTTGTACTTGTCCGTAAATTGCAAATCGTAACACATGTACACCCTCACTGAAGACCGAGTAATACTAAAAACGTGATTAGCTTGCTACCGTAACCGTTTCAATGAAACTTCTTAAGTGGTGCAGATAACAATTACAATCACAAGTACAAGTCATCATTTCTGCCTAAGATTAAAAGGTTGGACTCGTGAGACCATTCCAATATCGCAACATCAATGAAATGCTTTAATTATCTGTATTGATGTCTGCTTCTGATCAACCTCCGCCTCAACAGCTGTAAAATATTAATAATACTACATACCTATCTATACCATGCTCTCTCATCAATTTCCACCTCAAATTCAAATTTAACCTCGATGCGGAATCTTCACATTAAATACACCTATGACTGATCTACATTAATGAATTCTTATCTATATGGTTGTTTACATCTACAGTTTATTAGTAGGGATCTATTACAATTAGAAGCGACGTCGAAGGATGAAATGTGTTGAATTAGGTAAATACACTTCCAAGGAATTGAATAGTGTTCATGATGTAACATGTAGATAAAGTATTATATTAATAGGAGGATGTGGATCATTTAGTGTTATTTAATTTGGGTATTTATTCAATTGAGTAATGAAGAAGAAGGCGTAGTAATTATGTACATATGCCTGGTGGATTGATGCATGCATGACAGAGATGTCATGTAAATGGTCATACAAATTATATCATTTCTCCTGTCATGCTTGATAGACTTGATACCATACCCCCCGTCTTTTTCCCTAGCAATTAATGTGCATGTAAGTGCAGTAGTTATCAAATTAAAATGACAGAAGAATGCGACTGGTTTTCAAAGAAGTGGAATAATTATAAAAGTGAGAAATTCTGATATTCCATGAATCAGTGCATCTCATTAGCATGAAGCTGTTGCTGCTTCTGTTATGTTATGTTATCAAGCTATTATTGCATGCATGTAGTAATTACTACGACTGAGTTACGTGATTACTCTTGTACAAACACAAGCTAACTTCCTTCACAGATATATGTGTGATTCCATGTATGTATATATATACATGGGCGGACTGTGCATTAGTTAATGTTCACGTTGACTTGACTTGACTTGGCTGTGCTTTGCATTGCTTTGGTTTGAATATAATGAGAAAGATGACGTAAAAAAGTATTATTATGAAGCTCTTCAACTCTATGCAAATAAGTTCAACCTAGTCAAAGAATAATCCACCTTCCATATACTACAGTAGGTACCGTATGGTCTTCCATTAAATTCATTTATTCTGTCGATTCTCACAATATTTCAGTAATCTGATTAAATTATCGTTTAATCCTACAAAGCAATTTTGAAATCATGAAATCTAGGCTAAGCTAACTTGATCTTGCTATATTTTATTGAATTGAGTACTTGCCTTCAAAGTTTTATTAAATTATATATCCCGTGCTCGTCGTAGCTTTGTATCTATCTATACTTGCCATGTTTTCATGCATGTAGGTGAGTTTGTTTCTTCTATATATACATAGTGCAACTACTTTGATATCATTCAAATTAATTTATATCTATGATAATAAAATTACAATTACACCCCAGTACTGAACTGCGCTCGATCGCGCTAGGTATATTAGTACCGCACACACTACCACTACAAAATTCTAAGCTAGGTAATCCACACCGACAAGGCAAGCTATACCTAGACAAACAATACACACATATACCTAGGCACATGCACATACCTATGAACAGACACTATACACCGGATGCTATAGATAGTCTTTCCTTGTTAGATGTTGGGTTAGTGGTAAAAGATTGATCCATTTAAGTGCATAATACATTTTGCAACATCTCTATTTTTTCCTTTACATTTTCATAAGTACATTACGAATATTCTCAAGCGAGCAACGTTGTACATACATTGTAATCCTATCTGTCCTATCGTAATCAGCAGTTACGGTAATTTGCCTTAGCAGGTAAAGAGTGGCTTCTTTAATTCCCTCGTCATAGTCATCTCGTTTATTTCTTGACTATCTTGACACTCTGAATTCATTCCAAAGATTAAAGGTGAAATGATTCTGAAAATGGATTGAGTCACATATTACATTACTTCCACGAGGGATTAGAATTCAACACGGATTTACCATTAACCATTTGAACCAATACCGAGGCCACACAGACCAGACTCATCCAAGCACTTAGCTGTGATAAATTAGCCGTGATTAATTAACGCTCAAAGTGTTTCTAAAAATACGTATTACCAAAGCATTTAGTGTGACAACCTTAAGTTAGTTGAAACCAGTTGAAACTACAAATAATAGTACAAGCAACCTTGAATGTTTTGATTTGATGCGGAATAAATATTTAATTACATTTTCAAAATAATCATCCCAACTATGTTTTGATTGTAAGTCTATTATACACTTTTCTTTAAGTGTCACTGCCAAATTGTTAAAACTAGTTGTAATCAAATCATAATCAGCAACGAGACGAGCACCACAAATGGGTTACGTACTTGGATCGTAGATGTCAATGATAGCAATTAGGTGGAGGATAAATAAATGCGGTGTGATATGAAAAGATTACAGATAGAAAAAGAGACGAGAAGTCAACCAATCAGTCACCGGTCATCTTTTGTTGGTGTTGATGCTGGTGTTCTCAGTCTCATCGTCAGTTCAGTCAAGTCTGAATCAATCCACCAGTGAGAAAATTCAAAACATTTTTAATTTTATCGCTCGCCATAATTTCCACTTAGGCATATATAATAGACGATTTAAATTCTGGTGAGAATTGCACTACCATTTCAATTAATAGCAGAATCTCGATTTTATCCTCAGGTCTCGCGCTGATATGTGACTAATAGCTTCTTAACTTGTGGTGAAGAACGTAGAATGGAGTCAGTAGAAATACACATGTGTAAGTGTACATATAGATACACGTAGATATCAGAGAAATGTAACCAAGCCCAAGCTCAGTAATTAGTTTTCACAGGACCCAGTGCAAGGCAAAGTGTTAACCAAGGGCAGCAAATAATTAATTGGAGTCTTAATTCGAGAACTTAAATCTTAATATCTTAAATCACACACTTGATTTCTCAAAGTAGAGCTAGGTACTGTGTACAATTTCAACTACAATATTACTAAAAATATTTATAAGATGTAAAAATGAATAATTATATGCTACATGGCATGGGACTACTAATCAGGACAAACGTATGAATATAGTGTATATGATCTCCTAGACCGCAAAATATAGAGAGCTGTACATAATTGTGTGTAACATTATTATTATTATCCATGTGTTCATGGTTAAATGGTTTCTTGTTGCATCAAGTAGGCAGAAAATAATTAATTGAATGAAGGTAATCAAATTGAATTATCTACAAATTGTAAATCGAAAAGGGGAATTAATTGTCCAAAGTATAACAATGGAAAGCATGAGGCAAGAAGTGAACTTATGTAAAACCAACACAATGTCATACAATGCGATGCAATGCAATTCGATGAGCACGTCGTACATTACCTTCTTCGTGAAAAAAATAATTATATTATAATTCAACTCAGTTGCCTGACTTTGCACTTACGTGCCTGATTTTACTCTATTTATTCTATACTTACACTCTTCTTCTACCTACTGGTATTTAGATATTAGCATACATAGAGAAGAGAGGAATAGAATTTCTATCGTGTAAAATATTGCTACAATTACTCACAAAGGAGCATAGGAATGCATGAATGAATAGGCACAGGTAAGTGGTCTGTAATGTAATCAGACTTGGTGCTTTGATCTCTAAGAATTGGATTGGGATAGGGAGCGTGGAATCAAAGGAAATTGAGCGATTGGAAAACCATAAAGGCTAAGTGTTTTTCTCTTGATTCAGTCTCACTCGAGTTTTTGTTTTTGTTCTAGGCTTGGTTTTGGCTAATTAACATGCAACGGGATGCCGATGCTGTAATTACCTACATCACAATCCCCACCTAGAATGTCCTGCCATTTATGCAGAAAAGAAGAACAAAACAAATATTACAGCTTTACGTCTCAAAATTAGCTCCTAGCTCCTGGCATTTTACTCTATCCTAATGTACCTACCGTCCTACAGTATTTTTTAGTACCTAACACTGATAATTGAAATGTGTAATTTCCTTCCATTAATTGCATTAAAACTCTTCTAGTACGATGATTTTCCCATATGAAAATATATTATTACGTTGCATTACATTACGCTAACTTGCGATTCATCGACTCAATGGAGTTATACTCATATTATGAATTCAGTATTGAATAGACAACATAGTAGAGTAAAGGTAAGTAAAATGTAATTTTACACACCCACCTGTCTCTAAAATGTCTTCGTTATTGTGGGCACTATGTAATGCTCATGCTATTGTTGTTGTGCTATCATATCGGTGAGAATTAGAGTTAGAGTAAATTCATGTTTTCTATTTTTTATGCTCTTTTTGACTACAGATTCAACAACCGAAATGACTTTTACACTGGGACAGGGACTTCAACTTAATGTAGTTGTACATACAAATTGGAAGTTCAGTCAAATCAAATAATAATGACTAATTATAATGAGTTTTACCTCAACTTCAACCAATTGCAAGGGAAGAAGAATAATAGTGCCTACAATTCAAAGGCGAAAGGGCAAGGAATTCAGCATATCATCAGTTGGCAGTAACATCATCATCAACGTCAGCTTGGGTATTCGTATAACTGGTGATGAATAAGAAAACTAGTAAGCACAATCTTGATAAATACTGACAGAAGATACGATACGATGTGATTGTGATGAGATGCAACGGAAAAGCTGTCACATAGTGTGAACTTTTCAGTTTTGAGTCAGTAAATGTCTAAAAATGAAAAGCGAAATTGAAGAGAGATTTGTTGTGCTTACTTAAATATATTTAAGGTTTACAGTACCCATGTTGGAAATATATGAGCAATTTTCTTGTGATTGCTATTGACGATCAGTGTCAAACCGTAGATTAGCTCGAATGAACTTAATGGAAAACTGATAAAAGGGGTTATTTGTATGTCTATTGTATTGTCAGGTAGATTACTTCTTTAGAATTGTCGTCTCCAGGTTTTTTTAAGAATAGTAATCTTTGCTATTATTGTTATTTCGATATTGCGTCACCTTCGGCTTTCTGCTCGACATTCTACAACTTTTAAAGCTGACAACAATTTTTCGCAAAAGCAAAAGAAACAGGAATTAAATTCAGGCGTCCCACAACTGTGGTTTGACGCAACCTAAATTTTTGTTCGACATTTCAATAAGAATTAGACAGTAGGTCATGGAGAGAACAAAATTGACCGCATAATCTTAATAAATGTTTTATTTTAAGCAACCTGTGGCTGTGGCATCGTTTTGGGAATTGCTTTTGTTCATACTAAAAGAAAAATGTAGGTGTAAGTAATTTTCTTTCATGTTTGTTCCTAAATTATGAATCCAGGGACAATCTAAAGCTCTAATAGAACCGTAAAAAAATCACTAGCGGTTGATTCGTACAGCAGACTATTTTTTTCGGGCTTCGGACATTGACAGAGTGATGCATAAAACTACATAATATGTCTAAATATACATATTATATAGTATAATAATTAATAATAATAATTATAT
>JAAXYX010005732.1:0-10535 GCA_036851915.1 Ptenothrix huangshanensis | reverse complement strand
TCAATAGGTATTCTATTAACTTTAACCGATGTTTCCATTGATTTTAACAGGACAAACTGTACCTCAGATCAATAGTTTTCCCTATTAATTTTAATAGTGGCGCTCGGTAAATTATTAACAGAAAAAAACTAGGGATATATTTAATAGGTTGTGCTATTGATGTTTTTTTTCTGCTTGTAATAGTGTGCCTATTACAAAATAATACTGATCCGGTTGATGTTCGTCAATTTTTTTTAGCGTGTAGGGGGTTCGAACCCACCTGTGCCTCCTTCCTTCCAATTTTGCGATTAAGATTATATGCTGATTTATTCAAAATTGCAAGTATTTTAAAGCAATTGTAATCTATACTTTCCTTTAATTTTTTATTGACAAACTGTACAGAATTTTGTGTATAACTGAGCAAAAGCGAACTGTATTTTCATAATTCTTCCCACTTGCAGTCTACTGCAGTCAAGTATTCTGTTTCTGTTGTTGCTTTTTACCCCATCGTAATTCCATTCGTTCTGTAATATTATATTACATTAATAATAATTAAGGCGACCAGAAAAATGCTTTTTTAGGCTTTTAAAAATGCTAAAAATGCTTTTTTGTCGTCTGAACATGCTAAAATTATGCTTTTTTTGTGTCCAAAATGCTATTTATGCTTTTTAAAAATGCATTTTTGATAGTACATACGTACTGCGTTCTTTTAGTTAAAATAAGGCTCGAAGTTTTGTTATGTCCCTCCAAATGCTAATACAAAGTCATTTATGATGTTTTAAAGTCCTTTATTTTTTAGAAGCTACAATTTTTTTTAAACTCATTTTCAAAATTTAGTTTCCGCAGGAAAATAATATCTAAAACCGTGAAAACGTGGCGAAAATGCTAAAATTATGCTTTTTCGGCTCGAAAATGCTAAAAATGCTTTTTTTTGTTGTCTGAAAATGCTAAAATTATGCTTTTTTGGAGCTTAAAATGCTTTTTAGGCTTTATATGCTTTTTCACAACTTTTTTTTGCAATTCTGGTCTTAGCAGGTTGTCAAAAGCTTAAAAAAGTGGCGACCACCATACAAATGCTTTGAAATGCTTTTCATGCTTTTTATGCTTTCCGGTCGCCTTAATAATAATTAATTGACAAATTAACTTTAAAATGTTTAATCACATGTAAATACAATAAGTTATTATAAATAATGGTGCATAATCCAATAAATCGTGGTTAGCTATTTTTATCATTAGCTAACAATAAGAACTTGATTCATCTATTTTATCATCGGTCTCAGCACTTATGCTTATAACCACTTGGATTTACAGTTTTACAATTTCAAAATGCATAAATGTACTATTATAATAATACCTTTTCACCACATGCCTCTAACTAATATGCTGCTTTTTGCACAATATTAAGTAAGTAAGCTATACCTTAAAACAAGGTGGCAGAGTTTCAACGTTTGACATTTTTATAGTAGCTTCAAAAAGCACTTCTTTAATAACTAATTAATAGCATTTTAATAACTGTTTCTTCAAGCCTACTAGTTTCATGACACTTAAAGTCCTCCGTTAAAACAAGACTTGACAAACAAGAAGTCATTATTCCACTGTAAATTATTATAAATCACATTACCTGAAAATCTCATAAAATCCAAAATCCCGTTGATTAATCTATTCAGCCGGTTTCTTTCTTCCTCATTACATTTTCCACTTTGTTTGACCATCCTAAATGCTTGCATCGACAATCAACAATACAGATTACTATCAACATCCAGTACTAACCAGAAAAAACTAGCTCGAGCTAGAAGTCGAAATCTAGAACGTCAAAGGTGGCAGTGTAAAACAAAACTGATACAAATCAAAAATCAAACCTGTTACGTAGTGCTTTTATTCAATAATTTTTATATTATCAGTGTTTACATTCACTTTACGAATTTCCGTAAAAAGGAATTTTTGAACACATTTTCTCGAATGATGAAAAAATAAAAAATATGGTTGTGTGAAAAATCTTTCTTTAGTCAGTAAATACTTTATAAAATTCTTGGCGTGATAATCATAAATGATTGGTCCAATGCCAGTGAGATTCACTTTGAATGTAATTAATGGTCAATGCCTCATGTTATTCATAATAATGACTGTTACCTTATTCATCTCTACATACTTAAAACTAGATCAAGCGGATAATAATAATAATCAAGATCTCGACGTGAATGTATTTTTAAAAGGTAGATATTTATAACGCAGCAGATAGTTGATGCCTAGTCTTTGTTGTTTTTCGAGTGTGAAAGAACTCTGCATGTTGGATTGAAAATCAAACTTCAAACTTGCTTTGCATTATTTTGCTTGGATTTGGCTTCTTGGTTCATTTCTTTCTTTTCCTTATTGCGATCAGTGGCGTAACGAAGGGTAGGTCAGATAGGCTTAGGCCTACCTACGAACTGTAGCTTAATTATACAATAGAATCGTAAGATTCCGTTTTTTTTTAAAAAAATTACACTAGATAAAGAATCTTTTTATAAAAACTAATACAAAAACAAATGCAGTTTTTTTACACAAAAACAGGCGCATTTTTTTTAAATTTTAAAAACAGTTTTTTTAATTCACACAATAACAGGTACAGTTTTTGACGCAAAATAGATAACATTATTGAAATTTCGACAACAACACAAGCATTTTTTTTATTTACGCAAAAACAGATACCGTTTTTTGAGATTTCCACAAAAACCCAAGCATTTTTTTTATTTACGCAAAAACAGATACCGTTTTTTGAAATTTCCACAAAAACCCAAGCATTTTGTTTATTTACGCAAAAACAGATACCGTTTTTTGTTTGCAAAAAAGAGACACTTTTTTAGTTTATACAAAAACTCTTTCAGTTTTTTGAAAACGCTGGATATATCCAGTTATTTTAGTACTCCTACAAGAAAAAATCCTGCTTACGCCACTGATTGCAATGCTCAATGCACTGAAGAAAGAACCAAGACAAGAAGACAGAGATGAGATGATTTTACTCTGCTTGTGATTTCTTGACATTTTGGGTGGAGTAGCGTATTCACCTGGAATCGATATCGCATCACTGTTTGCATCGAGATGGGCAGAATCTGCATCGCATCGGTTAGTAAACTTGAGCGTTTGTATTGTATTTGTATTTTCCAGCTTGTAGTTGAAACATTAATTGAGTCAATGGCCGTGGGTTAATGATCAGCAAACGACTAACGGTGAAGAAACTTACTGGCTTGTATGTAGTAGTATTTAGATTTGGACTCTCGATACGATGAGAGGCATGTATGTCATTGTAAGCACCTAGCAACTAACAACTATCAACCAACACCGGCATCAAACGAGCCTTGAGGCTTGAGGCACTTCTTCGAGAATAACAGTATGATTACCTATGTGGTCATTATCATTATCACCATCACCATCTTCGTCAGGCGTCAGGATCACCACGAGTCGGTATCGGCAGTGAGCAGTCGGTCTAGGTGTTTGCAACAATATAATTATACGGAATAGCTACACGCTTTGAAATATTAAATATGCCCATATAAGTACATACGGTTAAAGTTGAAGCGATGTATTCTCCCCTTTAATTCATTAGGCATCATTCCAGCACCTTGGAACTCCAATTTTTTCGATTTGTCAATTTTGAAGCTGTTAAAGAAAATATATATAAATATATATAAAATAAATATAGCGTTTTTGACGCTAAATGCAATTATTTTGGGGTTTTGGGTGCAAAAAGCAATATTTTTGTATTTTGGGGCTAATAAAAAGCAGTTATTTTTTGAATTACACGAAAACGACAATTTTTTAACTTGGACGAAAACTGCGCAGTTTTTATAAATTACACAAAAAATACAGTACATGCAATACATTTATTTTAATCTACAGAAAAACTGCGAAGTTTTTTTCAATTACACGAAAAATGCATACCTAGTTATTATTTTCAATTTACACGGAAAAGACAGTTTTTTTAATTTATACGGAAGTGGCGGAGTGTTTTTCACACTAAACAACACAGTTATTTTTATCATTTATACAGAAAAGTCGCAATTTTTTTTTATAATTTACACTAACCTACTAGATAATATGTGGACTTTATTATAGCATTTTACTTAGTAGTTAAGATCCAGTAATTTCCAGATCTGCCCGGAAAAAAATCCTGCGGGCGCTACTGATAAAAAGCATTTTTTGGTCCCTTTAGTAATTAATAGCTTTTTGCAGCGTTACCTAATTACCTACACCCTTTCCTTTTCCGTCAAGCCCAGGCTTGTTTTCTAAGCGTGTAGTTTTTGGTGTTGGTATTTGGTAAAATCCCAATACCTATACACAAAAGCTGCAAAGTAATCTTTTCTCGATCACCATCTCATCTTCTCGCTTCTCAAGCCAGCATAAGCAGCCCATATGCTCACATACAATGCAATGCTACTTGGTGAACGATTGACGGTGGAAATAAAAATTGAGCTTGCGAGTGGAGAAGCTTCAGTCACTAGTAACTCTTTGGCCTGGTCGGTTGTCCTATCCGCTAGCGTTTGCATCGGTGGCATTGCATCGGCAACAATTCCAAATTCGAAACTCCATCGAATTTTCCACCAACAAGTAGTAGAAATTACGAGTTAATAAATTAGTTTTCAAAATGAAAGCTATTATTCTCATAAGTTTACTTGTTACTCTCGCCAAGGTACGTATTTTTTCAAATTCAAAATTGTTCTTGATCAGTCATCATTTGTCATCATTAATTTTCAGCCTTTCTTCATTCTTGATTATTCATAATGCATAATATCATAATTTTAGAATTTATTTACTACATATTACATTCAATATTAAAGGTTAGCCACGTTGACGTTCTTGTGTAGTTGTATCGTAGACGTATCGTTTGAGAATATTTTTTCCCCTTAATCCTACATCATAGGTCATTGGTCATAGGTCATGCCACAAGCTCATTTCAGTTTTCATTTATTCCTTTTTGTTGTTTGTCATTAGTTCATTAGTTTTAAATTCATTTCTTGATCAAATCGAATCATTTCGTAGTTATTTTCAGTAGTTAATAGTTTAAGAGCAATTATTACCGGTAACAATAACGATGAACGATAGCTTTTGATGATTAAAAAGGATTTATTGAAAACCTAGATTAAAAATTAAGGACTACGTACAAAAAGTACCTAGTGTTAATAAATGAAAAGATAAATTCCAAAATTGTATCTAATTTAAATTAAATCATTGATATTTGCTGTGTCCGATTTACAATTTAGAAAGGCAGAAGCTGAGAGTTCTCATATTCTTATTTGATGGTTTGTTTAATATTTAATTGTTTTAGGTTTTAATTGTTGTCAGCTTGAAGTTTTGAATTGTTTTATTTTGACATCGATTGTTTTAGATTTTAATTGTTCTTTAACTTGATTCAATAACAGTTCAAATCGTTCAATTTTGACATTAACCATTAACATTAAATTGGTTTGAGTTGTTGCATCAGAACAAAAGCAAAGAATGTTTGCTATTGCATCGGAAATCTTGATCCTATCAGCTGTCGAGTCTAATCAATAATGTCGAGTTAATTGAATTAGAAAAGAAAGTTGAAAGGATTCCTATTTGCATTTATGACTTAGGTACTTAATAGTAACTGCATATTCAAAGTTGTGAAGAAATGCTAAAATACTTTTAGCCTTTCGTACATATGCTCATAGTTAGTTTCATACTCCACAGCTGACACTTTGTTATTTAGAAAAACATCACTGCTTTCAACTTTGTTGTTGTTTTTACTACACTTTCTATATTATGTAATAAGTACGGAAATATAACTTTCGATTAGCTTATCATATCATCTTTGTTTAGAAAGGATAAAATTACAGGAACACGACAATGCGGATCATTATGATATGACAGATCAATATTGTTAATCAAAATCGTGACTTTTTATTCCTCTTCAGGCGGAGCTAGTGACTGAAGAAGTAACTCTTGACATTTTGATCGGAGGCCAACCAGCCGGCGCAATTAGAATCGGACTCTTCGGTGAGACTGTTCCAAAGACTGTTAAGAATTTCGCTACCATCTGTAGCACTGGAATTAATGGCAAGACCTATGCTGGAAATGCTTTCCATCGTGTCATCAAAAACTTTATGTTGCAAGGTATGACTCCATAATACTAATTAACAAATCAAAATAATTTATTATTTTATCGAAATTAAAATCAAAAATCATTATTTAACACTGACTTTCGTCAAGTTGGAATTAATTGTCAATTTTGATTGTCTTTTTTTATAGGAGGAGACATTATTCGAGGGGACGGAACTGGATCAGCTTCAATTTACGGAGGCAAATTCGATGATGGTGCGTTTTTGAAAATACTTTGAAGATTAAATTAAAAACATTTACAATTACTTAATAGTATAATTAATTTGTTGAACTTGGCAAATCACAGAGAGCTTCAAGATCAAGCACGACAGCCCAGGCTTCCTCAGCATGGCCAACTCTGGACCAAACACGAACGGATGTCAATTCTTCATCACTGCTGTCGCTACTCCATGGTTGAACGGCAAACACGTTATTTTCGGAAAGGTAAACAAATAAGTCAACTAAATACATACGTTGTAATTTACAAATCAATTATTAAAAATTTAAAAACTTAACGATAATAATCTCAATATAATCTCTCCAGGTGATCGATGGACTTCCATTAGTCAAGCAGATCGAAAGTTCCCCCACAGGCCCCGGCGATCGTCCCGTTACTCCCGTTGTCATCGGTCAATGTACTGTCAACCAACTCGGCCGACCTTATGACCTTCCCCTAGGCCAAGAGTAATCCAAAAATACTAAAAATGAACTATGTACCTGTAGACTGTTGGTAAATTGCCGATTCCCTCTAATGATGTCGACTTTTCTACCGATGTGACTAATGAGTTTTTTTTTGCTGTGTATGTATTAGTATTAGATACTTTGTTTGGATTGTGTTGTTGATAATTGAGTAATTAATGTCATGTCATGTAATTATTGAGTATCCATTGCACTACCGAGTATGAGTATTTCTATCAAAATGTACAAATAAAATAAACAAACATCCCCAGTAAAAACATCTTGGAGTAATTACACCCGTCCATTAATTTTTCTTTAGGACATACATAAGCATTAATTATTATTGTAGCAGCAGTTACATATTCCAGTAGCTTACGGTTAGTGACCGGGAAAAAGAAGCTTAGCTGTTTTGAATCACTCAACTAATGTAATTTATCAGAGCTAAATGTACATATTGATGAAATATGTAGCACCAAAGTGAGTTTGTGGTCTTGGATCATCCAAGTTGGGCCCCCACTAAGCTTCTCTCTGGGAGTAATTACGTTCTTCCAATGGATCTACAAAAAGCTGGACGATTCTTGGTTCAATATCCAGTCGATGATCGACGAGAGCGAGAAACTTGTAACACAAACGAAAAATGTGCAACCATTAAATGTGAAAAATAATGAAGAAACGACGGAGAGCAAGGATTTGACAGATCAGGATAAAATTAAAAGCGAATGATCTGATAGTGATAATTAATTGAGGATAAAATGCAGAAAATCACAACTAACATGAATTTGATGCAAAAGAAAATTTACATATTAAAAAGTTGAGAGAGAAATAATGATAATTATGTACGTATGTACCAATACCAATGCAATTCTAATTGATGGGTTGTCATTATTAATTGAAGTGTATGTATGTATGTAATTATGTATGTACATATTCAAAGATTTTAACTGCAATAGCTATACAACCTTCAAGCAAACTATCATGTGGGAGCATGTCAAAACTTTTTTTCAGGATTGAGATGACATTTGTGAGGGAAATAGCATGAGAGATAACGCATGTAGAATGGAATTAAAATCGAGAGCTTTTTTAAACGTGTAACTGAAGAGAATGCAAAATGTGAACGCGTGTTCCCCTACATTATTTTCTTTCTCTCCACCTACAAAATAATAGCAGAAATTCGTGATTTGCTGTTTTTATCGTGAACTTAATATGGACATACATCATAACACGTTATAATTATCTGTATATACACAAAAAGTATTTCTCTAGTTTGTGTATTCAGCAGAATTAAGTCATGAATTTAAAACTTGTTGACAAGAAGCTAAAGTTAAAAATGGCAAAATCTTTAAATAGGTTTTTGGAAAATAAAAAATGTTCGTTTGCAAAAAATTCAAAATTATAAACAATCATACTATTTTAAAAGTTGCAAAATCTTTAATAATGACACTTTTTCAAAGGTTGAGGCATCTTCTGAGAGATCTTTCGTAAATGAAGTAAAACTATTTTTAACAAAGACTCAAACTTCATTATTTTCAATTTTTTAAAAACTGTGCGAAATCTACTATTTAGTACTTTTCAACAAAGTACAAACTGTTGCACCTACGCTTTTTAAAAGGTTTGCATTTACTTTGAAAAGATGCAAAATCTTGCAACTGCGCTTTTTTAGAAAGGTGCAAAATTTTACAATTACGCTTTTCCAAAACAGTGCAAAAACTTGCATTTACACTTTTCAAATCGGTGCAAAAACTTGTATCTGCACTTTTCAAAACGGTGCAAAACTTTGCATTTATGCTTTTTCAAAAGGGTGCAAAATCTTCTGGGTAAAACTTTCTAAGAAGATGCAAAATTTAACATTTTTTTATTTTTTTCAAGGTGACGCAAAATCTTTTATTTAAGCCTCATTCATAAACAGCAAAATTTAAAAAAAAACATTTCAAAAGATGCACATTCCGCGTCTGAGGGTTTTAGTTTTTCCAAGGAATTGTATATTCAGATTGTAAAATTCATTCCAGAGAATGCAATTTCGCAAAGAGGGAGGCACAGGAGGAAACTTTCCAATCTAAACTCCTTCATGGAACTTTCGTCTTCAATTTTTCGTATTATTTTAAAAATCACAAATTCGAAAAGTCAACCGAATGCCATTTATAAGAGTTTAATTGCAATTATTTCTACGTTTATATAATAATCTGTATGTGTTACGCATTTAATTACACGTTTTCAGAAAAATTATGCCAACGCCATCCGGGATCAAAGTTTATAGAATATATTCCGTCGTCACTGTGGTGATATGTGAGGATTTTATAACAAAGCTCAATAATTTATTATTCAATAAAAGATAGTGGGTTATAATGCCATTAAAATTACAAGCTACAATGAAAACGTGCCACGACAATTTAATTGATTATGTTTTAATGTGCTCGACTTTCCGTTGCCCTCCAATGGCTCCAATCTAGTAAGCATTGTTCGCTTCTGTGTAACAAATTACATGCTTGGAAAATAATTATTGGTTTTATGACATCGTGTTGTAAAAGGCGACACTGAAAAGCGTACAAGGAAGGGCAGCACTCGCTAGCATGTGCGAAATTAACTGGGATGTAGAAATTAGCTGTAATTGAACGCTTATTCAACAGGTGGATCAGCATACACGCAAGCCACCGGTTTTACTTTTCCTTCTCGTTCATCAACAACAAAGAAACCAAAAAAGGATGGCAGAATAACGAGCATTCAAATTCAATCATAATTAATTACATATGCGATCCATATTTGCATTCCCTTTTGTGCTGCATAACATCCCGACAGTTAAGTTGCATCAAAAAGGTTTGTATAAATAATTATACAGCACAGGTTATAGAAATTAAATTGCAAATTTTTTATCCTTTATTGCATTAACATTAGTCTGTAGGAGACGGTTGCAAATTTAGTAAAGGAAGGAACGAAACTTTCCAACAGGAACTATTCATATATCACGTCAATCTCAAAACCAAAAATGCCGACATTTTCGATCCCCTTCTCTCTTATTTGGTTATCCCTAAGACCACCATCAAAAGCATTTCAAAGGTTCAAAGCATTTAGGTGCATACTTAGGGTGGGTACTTAAGTGCTAAAGCACCCCCCAAAATCTTTGAAAAACTGTACGTTTTCATTGTTTTTTAGTTAGAAAACTCGGACCTTTTCAAAAAATGCCAATTAAAAAAATTGGACCACTTTAAAAGTTGTAAATTGCAAATATTGGACCTTTTCTAAAAATGAAAATTAAAAAACTTTGACCAGCATAAAAATTTTAAATTGCAAATATTGGGCCTTTTTAAAAATTAAAAATTGCAAAAATCAGTCTATTTTAAAACGTGCTAATTGGAAAAATTAAACCTTTTATAAAAGTATTCATTTAAAAAACTTGAACTTTTTAAAAATAATTGTTAATTATAGACGAAAATGATAACTTTTTAAAAGTTGTAAATTGAAAAAATTACGCCCTTTAAAAAAATGGTAATTCAAAAAATCATCCTTTTCTGAAAAAATTTACTTTTAAAACGCTAAGCTTTACCGTGTGTTAACTTCGTAAAAATTCATTTAAACATTGCACAAAATAAACGACTAAATTCAGTTCCAGTTCCAGCTACTCCCCTGAAAAGCATTTGTTTAGGGGTTGATCAGTTTCTGAAAAAATCTGAAAAAAATCAATTTTATTAGCGGTATACCCTCTGCTTTACAGATCTTACAATTTCAGTTCTTACATTCACGTTGGCATGGACACTCGCTACAATTCTCCACACGTCTCCATGCCAACG
>JAAXYX010005731.1:0-10538 GCA_036851915.1 Ptenothrix huangshanensis | reverse complement strand
GTCTTAATGAGTTGTACCTACATACATTGAAACTTACTTTCAACTATGTTCTTTACGAAAGCAGTTATATTGTAAAATTTTAATAGCAAAAACACCTACTAAAATATCAGAAAATAACAAGCGTCGATTTCAAATTCGTAAGAAATTTTGTACCTAAAGATACATGTTCTCTGTCCAGTAAGGCAATCAGTAGGAAAGTGCAAACAGATTGAATTGTAGCGGTAGTCACTATCTCATTGCAATGTCATTTCACTTATTCGTTACAACCGCCGAAAGCGTCTGGAATACTGCAGGCATCAACAATAACATGTGTTGATAAAGACACTAAAACGTTAAAGTGAATTTTAAAATGTATAAAATAATAATCAATGAAATAATTTTTTATTTGTTTTGTTTTACTATTGGCGTAGCTACCTATGCGTTGGAGCGTTTTCAATTTTAGTCGTTGTAAGTGTAGGCGCATTACAGTGAGATAGTGAATACCGCTAATGGTTTCTTGGTAATTATTTGCCTCTAGTAACTTTTGCCGCCAATCCTATGAAGACCGAAGTACACTACAGGAAAGGAGCGAGGAACTATTTGCATTAATTAGTTCGAAATGCATACATTGTATCATTGTATGCATACATAAGCATGACTAAAGATGTGGTGGGATGAGCGAGGTATGGTAAACCTCAATGAACTGCAAAATGAAATCAGCTACTTGAATAAACAAACAGTGCGTGTAATCAAAGAAATCATTAGAACATCTTGTAGAATGTGAGAGTCTTGAAAGTTTAATGAAGTGTCACTTTCTGTGTTGACTACCGTATTAAGGTAAACTGACGACAATAAACACAGCTGCGTCAAAGCTAATCCTGCCTGCTAGTTAAACTCAATCACACACGAATAAAGGTATTCCATATCTATGTAAATACTTTCAGAAGTAAATGAACTGTCGTTAGAAGTTATGGAATGGTAAAAAGTGAATGGGAAGCTGCCCATGCAATCATGATCTACTGGTATGGATTTTTTTTTCTGGGTCAAGTAATTATATGCACTCAAATGGCTTGGCCTACTCTACTCATTAATGTGGAACAACGCAGCACATTCTCGAATTATCACGTCGGCTCCATGGGCATACAAATGTTCCCTGTAGCACTTAAATGGCATTCCTTGACTACTTTTTTAGAATTGTATTTACGCACGCAAAGCACCCACATGTTCACACACAGGTATGTTAAATGTCAAAAAGTAAACTAAAGACAACACTCGATTTCTACTTCCTTTTATTTAGCGGTATAAACAATTGGCTATGCCTTTGGCCCTTTACATCAGCCAGATAGTGGTAAAAACTATTCAAAGATCCGGCGACAAGAATAGCATCTAATTGGTGATAAATGATGATCTATATACTTCCATATGAGATCATTACAATTCTCACCACTTGGTTGCAATACTGTGGAACTAGTTTCTCAGCATTTGGTCCTAGCTAAGTTTGTAAGACTCATTTGTATCGAAATCAAACCAAATGAATAATGCGTGATATATTAGAAACTAAAAAATCATAGCAACTCCTAATGACTAATTAACTTTTTTATTGGGCGAAGGTTCAAAATAAAGAGTGCTGGCTGAAGTTACCTTATAATTTATTTATAAGCAGCAGCATCTGTACCTGTATCTTGAATCATGCACAGACTCAAAGTAATTGCAACTTACGAGAAATATATCGACGTTGAAGGTGCAAAAACTTGTAAAAAATGTATCATGCAAAAGCTAATCACCGTATTGAGCTGCGCCGACAAACACGTCCAATTTTTTATCATACCATGACACTAAACGTCCATATAAATATGGTAGGCAAGGTGCGTACCATTTTTTAATTGTGGGTTCTTTGGACTCGGTTATTTGTGCTTGAATCCAATGATGTGGTTCTTAACATGAATACTTATTCAACTTTCCCTAATGACCAAACAAGTACTTGTAAGATGATGACGAAGATACTAGTGAGATACGTGCTTGGTTTTTTTAAGTGACGACATTCAAAAAGAATGTCGATGGGGTTATCTCCAATACCAACGCACTGAACATTAATGCTAAATTCAAAATATTCTTATGCGATATTACACGCAGATCCTAGAGTACCTACTGCATATTTCTTCTTGTCAATTCTGCCTCTCTTAAGTTCAGATACCTCACAAACAGCACTCGGAAGCTCGATGTTTTGAACCTTTAGCCTTCAATATCACATATAGGTTGGCATGGAAATCTTGATTTTGTTTTGTAAAAAACGTGTAAAATATAATTACAATCAAAGTCAGAGGAAAATGCTTACAATTTTAAATTAACCTGTAGTGTTAGTCTTAAGATAGAATGTCATTGATCAGTGATTAAGTGCACTACTATTGTAGTCTTTAAGCTTAATATTGCAAACGTTTATGACTTCGACGGATTATTTCATTCTGTCTCCGTAGTGAGATTAAATAAATACAAGCTATATATAGATATAGATAGCTTATATAGCATTAATTGGATGAATCTTTTTGTACTTTACCGCGTTCATTTAATTAACGAGTTAAATGACCAGTAATGTATCTAACTTCAAAGGTTTAACGCCTTCGGGTATACCCTTGTAATTTTTTTCATTTTAACATGACAGACTGACAAAAGTAAATAAATCAAATTTCACAAATAAATATATACATATCGTCGGTTAAGCATCGAAATGAGATAAATCCAAAAATTGCTAAAAACAAAGTGAGGTGTGTCGATGAATTCTTAAATGCTTAATTTTTCATTAAATGCTTTTGCTTCTACTAATTTTTGGACGCATCTCATTTTGATTCTTGTTGTTATTCGAATTGAACTTGTCTACTTTTTAGTAAATCACTAAAATTTCGTTTATTGATTTTCGATACTTCTTTTACTGCTGTAAACGCAAAACACATCTTAACTCGTAGTGCATCATAAATCAGCAACGTAAAATATGTTTTACTAGAAACATTCTCGAAATGAAATCATTTTTCCATTTTTGAACAGCTTTATTATCCGATATTGAAATAAATTCAATTAGTAATGTGATGCAACTCATAAATACTTATATCCGGTAAAATAAAACTACCTTTAAATATTCTGTTTATCATACTATATAATTATTACCCATGTATCAAATTAGCAATCTGCTTAAAAAGGTATTGCATTAATAAAATTAGGATAGCATTGCTGCTTCCTCTTCTTACCTTGTACGGTCTAAGTAGGTCTCGTAATTCTCCGGTTTCATTTAGCTTTTCGATGGCTTCAGCATCCTAAAATAAAAACGAATCTAAAACATTAAACACGCTTTCACAATAGTTTGAAAATTTAACATGATTTGTCACCTATATGTAGACCCTGTTAAAAACCCAGGCAGCTTATTTAATTTCTGAACTCTGATGCCTAATCGAGCCAATTAGATTACCTAACAGAATGAAACTAGTAATTATTTGTCTCTATTGTTTGTTAATTTTTATCGCCGTAGTTAAGTTCAAAGCGTAAACTTCAAATGGCTGCTTGAAAGTCTGATCCGTATACTATGTTACATGTGCGTTTTTGTATATGTATTTGTATTCGTATTTTTACTCTTGTTGTCCATGTTTGACTGGTAGAAAACCCATTGGTTTATAGGCGTGTTATTATATGTAGCTACTACATACATACATGGGACACTACCATCCTTCGATTGACAAACTGAAAGGAAACAGTATGGTTGTTGGAAGCTCTGTATACCTACTTGTACATCGTGAAAATTGGACCAGTTTTGTTTTTAATAAACCGCGACTTCCCTGCAATTTTCATTTTCTGCTGGCAGGCTACTGTTAAATTGAGACATTCTTTGTTTCTTCACTTCTAGATAATAAAGGTATTCATACATTTACAAATACATGCCTGTAAGTTTTCAATTGAAAACAGGTTCCTTAGATAGTTTTCATTTAATTTTTGCAAATATGTATGTTAAAATGTACATATCGTCGTTGAAGGTGCAGAACTTAACATCTTTTTCGTAACGTTATGAAAAATTTCAGAGGTTATAATGTTTTGCACTTTCAACGACGATATGTATCAATAAAAACTAAGTGACAATTAAGTAATCGTGGCTAGTAAATTTTTCATTGCATTTTTAATTCCACTATCCATATACCATTTGTCAATCATTTAAAGTGAACACAGACGTGTACATTTAATACCTATCCTAAACAAGATAATAATAGTATCAAAAAATAATTGGAGCCTACTTACGCAACTCATTTAATGCAGTAGTTGAACCCAATCAGTTTACAAAACGCCAATTTAATAACGCCCACAGTTAATTATGAGAATGCATTAAATATTCGTGCAGCATGACCATACAAGTTACTACAATAATATTCTCGTAGTATCCAAGTACTACGATTTGATTCGTGTTATTCAACCTCAAAAATTAGTAAAGAGTAAATTTAATTTATAAACTTGCAGTTTTAAAAAAATACTAACTAAGCTACTCATTACATAAGTAAGTGCAGTATTTTATCAATTATTTGCCGGGCACTTATTCAATTTTTGACTTCCACAGACCGGCGGTTATTTGAACCCGGCACATATTCATGATTCGCGTTTAATGTTCAATCGATCAAAAACGGTATATATATTATATGCAAGTTCCTACAAACGCAGTCAGTCCTACGGTAGTGGTACCTATGCAAATGTTGGAAATTAAGAAGCTTGAGAAGACAAGCTACTGCCTGTATTCCATTGAAAATATAATTAGGAGTATGAATTTTAAGTATTCGTATTATTTTAGGTATTCGTTGTTTTCCTATTTTATGTTTGGATCGAAAGTAAAATCACGAGGACTACGCAGGTAATCACGACAAAAGTCTGAAGAAAATAAATTATGAACATATTAATTAAATACAGGGGTTTTTCTTTAAGCATAAAAAGCTGTAGAATATTGTAAAAACAATTGACTCAAACGCAACTGAATTCGGTTCACGCTACTGTACTAGTGTAAGGAGTCATGCGCTTATGAACGCAACATAGGTACATAAATAAATGCAAATTGGATCCGTAAAAGTTCAACAAATATTATGAGTATGCATGTCCAATACTTATCCTCAAATAAGGTAAAGCGTCCTGTAATTAAAAAATGATACTTTCACAACTTGTCTATTAACTTGACAGGAACCACGAAGAACTCTTACCCCCAGTAGTTGTCCCTCCAAGAAAACCTGAGGAAGTGCAATGTGATCATTTACATTGTGGTTCTGTTTGATGGGACTACTCGATTGATTGAGATGACTACTCTGGTTTTGACTGTGGTTGATAGTGTTGATGTTGCTGCTACCGGTGGAATGTTGATTGTTGACGCGTGGAGGAAAACGCTGGCGGATTTCATTTTGAATAGAACGATTCATATAGCAATCACGTTCATCAAACTTCACCATCAAAGTCCTCAAAATTTGTTTGACCTTCTGACATCTCTGGAAAGTGTCACGAACAACTCCCATACTCGTCACATAGACCACAACTCGGCCTTGCTCCTTCTCGCTGTAATGTCTGCAACCAAACAAAACATAAACTGGCTTTAGCATGATTACCATGACTAGTTTGTTGATGACAACTGATCCTGTGAATTTGGGAGCTATTCTGGGAATTCAAAACCAAGAACCTACTGTAAGCGCAACCAGCTTTTGTATGTGAAATCACGAAGCCAAAAGCTACTTGACTGTGCTGTACCTTCAACAGGTCATCCACCAGCCAAATCATTCTAGGGAAAATTCCCCAACGATGTGCCGACCAAGGATATTGTGAATGTTTTTTTTTGGATTCAATTTGAGTTTTGTCTGATTAAAATATAGGAATTAACCAATGGACCCTGGGTGTGATCAAGGATCTTACAGGCTTGCCTAAAAGTCAAGGGAACTAGTCTAGGGAACACAGAAGGATCTGCGCGCGTATGCATATAATTATAATTATAAGTTATCATCACCTAAGGGCTAAGGGTACACCACAACCATTGAAGGGTGCAAAGTTTTCTACACAAATAGGCTCGAGCAAATTTACCTCAACCGTAAAAAGTTCTGTCTCATGAGTTCTTTACTCAGCCTTACAAGCCCATGTACATGACTCCTCTCTGCCGAACCTTTTCTAAAGTATGTACCTACGTAGTTACATACAAACAGACTAATTAAGTACATAATGTAGTTCCACGTCTCCCTTTTTGGTGGAAACTAGTGTTTATTCCTTTCAAAATTTCGGAGGCTTGTATACAACGTCTTAAGTATGAATCATAATAGCAACTGTAATTTATATTACAAATGATTGGCTGAGCGTAGCGAGCTTTTGACTAGTTGTACATACCTACTAATTTCTTTTAAAAATGTTGATGCAGATATCAATTACTCGAATCATTAAGTCTACCTTACATTTCAGTTTTGCAGATCATATTAAACTACCTACAACTATAACTGCTAAATTTCTGCCAAGTTAATGCTATTTAGCGATTCCAACCATAATTGTTTTAAATACAGACCAACTTTCTTATATATAATAAAGTATAAATAAGTACATATATAAATATAAATATGCATATAATAAAATGTATAATTATTAAAATATGCGAAAAAACTAGATGCGATCCGTACTCAAATATGTAAGGTGTCGAACACTTATTAGTTGATATCTGTCATAATGTTTATTTTCCATCGTTAACCTTCTTTTAAAACTCTTTTCCCAGGTATAGTGGTAAAAATATAAATCAAAATTTTACTAAAGCTATACTGAGATATTATGTTACGATTTTATTGAGCAGTAATTCTGAACAGCAATAATTGTAATTAAATATTCTCAATAATAACAAAAGACACACAGCATCGACTTTTGAAAAAGTCAGCGTGTAGATCAATCAGTTAGATTATGAATCATATATATATAGTAGATAGGTAGGTAATACGGTATGCGTGCCAAAGACCAAGTCCATATAAGGAATCTCTTTCATTTACGTGATACAGAACCACACTATCAAATGCCAAACCTTGTTTGCTTGGGTAGGGGTGTACGTGTGAACTTCGCGATTTCTTGTTTCTGCTGCTGCGAAAGCAGTTGTAGTAAAAAAAAATCGCGTATATGCATACACCTACATGCTTTTGTATCCTTACCACCGCATGAGTAATAGACTTAAAGCAGTGCTACAGTTTTATGGGTAAACTACATGAAACATACATTTGAAGTTTGACTACCATTCATACATACTACTTTTAATTTGCTTCCTTCCCAATTCTATTCGAGTTAGATTATTAATCTGAAAGTGCTATCTAAAAATTAAAACGTACGATTGTAATCAAACAACATGTGGGAACAAATAGGTTAAAAATACAAGTAAAAGTGCCGCTATTTATACCTACCTAACTTAATTACAAGTCTTAATCTTTAATTCCTAATTCTTAGTCGCACTTTAAAATAGAAAGGAAGTTAAAATTTTTACATCTATTTGCGACCAGCAGGATAGCAATAATTATCTATAATAACTTTGATATTTGTGAACTCTGATGATCCCAGGCTCAACACCAACTAGGTGTTGAGCCTGGGAGCCTGCTGCTGATTTGCTTTCCTATTTAAATGTTGAGGAAGGATTTACACCGGATACGTTAACTCAGTTCAATATTATGCAAGTCTTGATGATCTGGCGATAAGTATTTATGAAGGCATCACAGAAGGTACCTTGTGCGTTTTATCTCTAAAAAGAGCAATCATTTGGCTTGTTCATTTACTGTCATTCAGAATTCAATATCTGCATATTATGTCTATCGTGCAAAGCCCTTAAAAATTTTCACATGAACCTATTAAGAAAAACTATTCCTCGTGTACTTCAGAGAGTTTAAACAGTTTACAAGAATATCAGCAAAAGAACTTAACTTATATCTTCTACAACTTAATATGCGCAGGTACATAGTCATGTACAACATACATTCATAGTCATGTACCACATGCATACTTATTTCTGACTTTCAAAAATAACCGGGAGCTCTACAAGTTCCCGGGGGAAGTAACAGGTTATCGAAATCAAAGTAATAAACTGATGTTCGTTAAACATGGTAAACACTGACAGATTTATCGATCTTACTCTAAACAAGGAGCGCTAAAAATTAATAAGTGGGGAAATTGGGTATGCAGGGAATGAGGGAATTCACAAATACATATTGTATTATTTACATTCGCAGACGGAGACCATACTTCTCTTCATATTTTTATAATTAGGTCTTTGTACTCATCGTCATCGTGTATGCCAATTTTACGAAAAACAGAACTAACAGCCTTGCTGTGTGAATTTTCAGGAATCTTTGTGCTGTTCATTAATGTTTCTCAGCAGAAAAATTCAACTTTAAGTTCTGTATAACTTTAGTGGTGAACGCAAAAAATTAAATGTTGCAGAGGCAAAAACTTTTTTCTAATAAAGATAAGGTTATCAGTGCTTAATTGAATTGGTTCTCAAATACCTACGGTACTCGCATAACAGTTTTATTGTCATAGTCGTTCCTCTTTAATACAGTCTGTAATATAAAGAATGTTACTAAATTTTAATTGATGTTAATTTTATGGACTCAATCGTAATTATCCGCATTTACAACTAGTGTCAGACTACCATGAATCAAATAATCGTTGAAGTAGTGACGACAAAACACTGATTTTAATTAGTTAGAATTAAACATTCACCGTCTATACAGGTCTGTCAGGACTGGACAGCAAGACAAGGGTAAAATAAATGTAAATTACAATTAATTGACCTTTTGCTTTTAGATCCGTTGTGTGCATGCCAGCCATTTGACTGCTTTTCCAACAATAACTGTACTATAAACAAGACCAGTTGTAGGTAATTGGACACAAGTTATGGGTGAACTTACGAAGCAGAGTACCTATATAGGAAGCCTAGGAGCGCTTAAATTACAATTTAGACCAAGTTGAAAAAAACACTTCATAATAATTTTGCATAATAGAAAGATAGTATTTACACGTGGAACAAGAACAACAAAGACACCTATTATCAATTCCTATTCGTGTTTGGAATTCTACATCCTGAGTCGACAAGCTTAAAATACGCGAAACAATTATAATGAACTTTACATGTTATTTCTAGTCCTTGTTACGGTAAGAGAGGACTACTTTTGCTACAAATGGTTTACATGTATATGCATTTACATTGTCCCATAAACGTGTACTGTATTTTTCTTTAAGTCGTCAAGTAATCCTAATGTCCTGATTTAAATACGTATTTTCTTCGTAATTACACGAACCTGCATTAAACATCGTATGAGTTTAGTGCACTCTACCCAAAAAGCTCAATCTCAGAATTATACGATCCTATGCAGTGCATCTACTAACTTAGTGCGATATGAGATGCACCGTGGTACATACTTGTACCACCTTTTATGTCTGATTCTAGCATTCTAATTATTTCAGCACAATTTTCAACATTTTGATGTGCATAATTATAGCCCATTGTTCCTCAAGAAAATATAATATTTATTAGTAATGAGCCAATGTAACCTTCTATGTTCAAATTAAGAATAATATTAAGCTGTCTACTTACAATACAATATCATTTTAAACGACGCTGGCTCCATAAAAGAAAATTGTAACGCAATTTATCAGGTTTTAATTACATCATCTGAGGATTAACTTTAAAAAAGACTTATAGAATAGCTGATAATTTGATTTAATAAATAAAGGTATGTAGCCATCAACAAACATTCACATATATGTACATCTATCCTTACAGATGCTTTATCGCATAATCGTTGGGAATTTGTTAACTCGCCGTTTGCATAACTCATTTTGTTTACACCACAAGGTAGAACTCTGAAGTCAATGTATTATATAATAATTACCTATATTCGCTAAGGAAATGTTGTTGATACAGGATTTGTGTGCAAGCCTTGTTCTGTTCTGTCGAGGTGATCATGTGCATAGAGGTGTGTACGTGTGTGTACGATCAAGATAAAATCAATTCTAAGCTTATTTCCTTTAAAAATACAGCGTAACGGTTACAATTGCTTTGTATAATTATGATACCTACAGAGCTAAATCTTAAACCTATGGCCACTTATTTATTTTTTGATTTCCATTTAAATAACATGTGGTTGCTGGGGTCCCCCATTACGATAAATATCGCATTTGGGAGGGTTAATCCTATTCATTATGTTCAGAAAGACAAGATTGTATCTGTGTCATTATTAGATATGGCAAAATTGTACTCAGCAAACAACATTTGAGGTTGAAGGTGACTACCTTAATCTGACTTATTTAAAATCCAGTTTGTTCATTATGATTTTTGTGGTGCCAGTCATTATTTTTATTTTATTTCATTCGCTGTTAATTAACGTTCGTAATGAAATATGGTACACGATATAATCGTTAATCCCTTGAAAATGTTAACGTCATAATATTTCATACACTCGTATAATTTTTTCTTCTTACGATTTCATTACCTAAACTTTATGTTGTCCAAATTTTAATGAAGAAAATAAAAACGACTAGATACCACGGCG
>JAAXYX010005730.1:0-10542 GCA_036851915.1 Ptenothrix huangshanensis | reverse complement strand
AGTTAACTGCAGAACGCATTGATTTATGCTCTTTAAGTAAACAATCAATAAAACACTCTCAACATTTGCTGGGTTGTCCAAGTTTTTGCAACAATAAATAGCTACCCAGTAGTTCTAGTTAAAGGGGAGCACGGTTAAAAATACTGCCCCGATTGTTGATACAAGTTTTGCGGACCACGGAAATGAAGCATTTCAGAAGTTTATCCTACAGAAATTACAACCAATCAGCCAATTATTAATAGTTTTCCAACAATTTAATATTTTAATTTTGGCGCTTCTGAACCAGCAGCGGAAATAGCCACCATGTTACCTTCGGCAGTTCAATTGTTCAATATATAATTTTATCGTTAACAATTTAAAATAAATTCGGTCACTTTGGATAAAAGTATCTACCTATATTGTATGTTTGTACGTAGGACAGTAACGACTGAAAGTCAACAGTAATTCTTAATAATATGCGAACACCCACATTACAATCAGTAATCACTAGTTTCCTACATAATTATGTTAATCAATGTCGAAATTGGAAAACCTGATGAAAAGTTGGGTTTGAGTAAAATCTGAAATCAACAGGCAGTTAATAGAAAAGATTAGGGCGGATCTTGCATTTATACAGATGTATAATTAAGCCTTAAAATAATTCTCAAATGTTTTGAATCAAGGGAGTAATTTATTTCACAATCAAAGAACAGCTGAAATACTAAAAATTGTTTTAAAATTTGATACATTAAATTAGCTTGAGAAAAGGTAAAGCCATCAGTTTGCAAATGCATAAAGCAGATTTAATTAGGTAAATTGGGCAGAACAGGAAATAGCTTTCGGAAACAGTATCGAGTATGTATAGTAATTGAATGCGGGGTTGGATTTGGATATTGGACGATCTTCAAGATAGGCTTTTCTTGTTTACCTTACTTTTTTAAGGCTAGAAACGTGAAGAAAATTGTGTAGGGGTGGAGCTTTATCCATGACGGTAGAATTAACATATTTATAGCTCTCCGTGCGCACTCATAGAATTCCTATGCTCCTTCCTAATCCTAATTCTCGAAAATTCCTACCGAAGGAATCATTCATAAGCTATTCCTGTTACCCAGTTTTAGTTTGCAATGCTTGTACGTGCTTACTACTCGTGCCAAAACTCACCATTTGGCACAGTTGTAGTGCCCCAATTACGCAATATGATGGTCATTTATAACAGTCAACCATTAAATTGGTTCTAACTCAGCTAGATTGCTACAAGCTTCATTGTAATATTCAATAGCAAGCACATTGTCGTATTCATGGTATGCATGGATGCTATGTCGACGACATACTTTTCCCATCAATGTTTTGCACCCGATCTTGAATTCGAACGGCCGTAAGGAGAAAGGAGAGGCAACAGAACCTTGAGAATTAACTAATTGTTCTATTTCTTTTGCAGCGATTAAACGAAGTTTTAGCGAAGAAGGATCTTAGGAAAACCTATCAGAATGTCGGACTCAAGGTTCAAGAACCATTTTGACATGATCAGTCTCCATGAGCCCATCACTCACAAAGCCAAATTTTGGCAGTCATACGTGCGCGCACTAAAGGGTGAACTAGTTTGTTATTATTATTTCTTTTCATGTGAAATGGATCATTGATTATGGTAGTGGTAACTGAATAATTGAAAGCAATGATCGTTTCAATCGTTTCTCCAACAGGCACGGATGATATGCGGGCTGATGAGTCTGCCTACAGGCGTCCAAGGCACAGACCTTTGTCCGAATTCCCCAACTTCTTCTCCAGGCCTTCTCTTCTCGATGAATTGAACCCCTACTCCTCAGACCCAAATGCCAGGATTCACGCACCAGGCTACCGTTACTTGCCTGTATCCCGTGAAACTTACGGATACTCGCCAAGGAATTTGTACGGTTTGGATAGGCCTTCAACTTATAGACCAAGACCAGGTTAGTACAAGTATCCTTTCTCTAAAGTCGATATGCTCTAATTATAATATAACATTGCAATGCACTGCATAAAGTATACGTATATATACCTAATTATGTATAATATACAAAGCTTGATTTTGCATAAGCTTGCTCAATTTTACCTCAGTTTGGCAATAGCAAAAGCAGGTATCCCCCATGGTATAGTAATGCAGGATGTTTGAGATATTATTGCAACTAATTGTCATTTAGACATATTATGCCATTTTAATCACAGGAGGAGAATGTGAAACAAATTAATAGCTTATTGAGAAAATTAAAATGCCTTCCATGATAACACGGCGCTATACACACCTAATACTCATTATAACAATCACCCTTGTAATGATCTACTTACGCACAAGTTTGTAATTATCATAGCAAATAGCCAACATATAATTATATTGCACATATATACGACTTCTATAACGATAATATTATGATTACCTAGTTAGCTACCCTAAAACGTGCTAATGACAAAAGCTTTGCACATGATGATTAATGCTGCTAACCAACCCGATTCTGTGCATTATATCGTAGAAGAGCTAAATAATGAACCGAATCAACGACCGGTCATTAGCGACAGTTGGCCATGATTGAGTTAAAGTGTATGACCCGGTTCAACTATCATTTACCTAAATCGAAGAATCCGCTGCTGCTTTAGGACGCACTTGATTTTGAAACAAACTGCAAAAATCTGCTGATAGAGACGTCACTGAATGTTGAATTCCATAATTCAATCCAACATCGCATACAGACTTCAACGCTTTCTCCAAATAATTCCCTTTATAAATGCTGTTGAATGCACGTTCTTGGCTTACTGGTAAACGGAATGACTTTACGCTATAGCTATGTATTCACAACCATTTTCCTACATTAAGCCTTTTTTTGCAAGCAAACATTATGTCTTATCATTAGAGGTCTTAAGAATTTCACTTCAATTCCTTTGAACCTTTTATCTCAATTTATGAACCGTCAAGATTACCGTGGAGGTTCTGTCCCACCAAGAGCATCGTCGGTAGCACCAGACTTCGAGCCATTCAGGGCATCCTCTCTGGTTCCTCGTGGACGGTCTGTGTCGCCGATGCGAGCTACTTCTCCAGTGAGAGGATTGTCACCTATTCGGGCTACTTCGGTGCCTCCACTGGCTGAGTCTGATCTGCCATACTGGTACACCACTAACCCACGGACGTTTTACCCAAATGCTAGTCGCTATCCAACATCTTACTGGAGGCCAAAGTCTTGGGACACGTCAGATACTCCGACTCAACGACCCTATTTAGGAGATGTTTACTCGCCCGGAGGATTCAGATACCGGCCATATCTTGACATGTTGGAACCATCACCTTATTTACCTGTCAGCAGAGTCACTCGTGACCCATGGTGGTATGATGCCTATGGTCTGAAACCCATCTCCTATATCCCCAGAAGCGTTTTGACCTATCCATCTGCTCTTCGTAGTAGTTACTTGTCACCGGTGAGGAACTCTTATCTGTGGAGCCGTCATCCTCTCCGACCTCTTTAAGTATTTCTTGACTCAAAACATAATGGTAAACAGCCGTTTTCTCTGCATCATTTACGTGTCTGCATTGCTCTGGTTCTGGCTCTGATATTCCCGCTATATATTTCACACTATCAAGTGTCAAGCCCTGTACGGCATTTTGCTTACCATCACCTTTTTGAAATAGTTATATAGAGACTACCTAAATACGATTTTGGGGTTTGATCATTTCACTTCTCATATTTTGTGATGCGTAGAGTTACTTCTACAAGACGAATCATGTGCACTCATTTTCATTTTGTTTATTGCGCAGTCATAATTGTATTGTACACTGCTAATATCGATGATTATTTAATTGCTCTCAACTCAAAGTCATCCTAAGAACTGCCTTTACACAATCACAAATAGCTTTTTTGAGGAGCAAGACTTTTGAATACCAGTGTTTTTTTCTTAAAAGAGCATGAAATACAGGTTTGAAACTAAGAGCGACTTTTAACGATTTGCATTTCGTTAGAGGTTGCATAAACAGGTGGTACTAAATTCAACATGGGAGTGTAAAAGTACCTGTGTTTCCTGCTTTTGCTAACCAGCTGATTTCCACTAGAGCGTCAGTACTCAGTACTAGTCCTAGTAGATACTGAGTTATAATCAGAATTTTAGAAAGCTTTATTCCATTGTGTGTGTATCCTTCTCCAAAGGAAAAATGTAATGCATTGACTGATGATCTTGTCTGAATTTGTTACTTAGCGAGTCTACGTACGCCGTCGAGCAGATGGTAACGGAAGCAACCTGAAGATAAATATTGGCACATTTCCTTTAATTGGCGATTCGAGACAACACGAAGAAAATATATATACTCAATACTACCCTTTTATTTAACAGTTATAATGTATCTAATTCTAATACACATGTTATGTATTTACGTGTACACCAGGAGGCAAAGGCAACCTTCATTATCTTATCTTACTATTCAAATTGATGGGTCAAAGTGATGCGAGTAATAAATAATTACACCTGTAATTACAATAATTTCCAAGTGTAAGTATCTTCAAATTATTTAGTATTACGGGTGCTTTAACAAAAGCTTTATTAGTTTACTAGGCAATTAATATTCAGTTGTAGACTCATGCGGGGGTGAAGGGAACTGCAGCAAACGCATGGCTTATTTAGGGATGAACATGGTTAACGGTAAGTTCAATTTGCACAATTTTATGTGCTACTCCGTCTGCTGTAACATTTACTGCAGATGAAGCATAGAAATAGGCTATGAATATGGATTAAGTAATGAAACTATAATTTTGGTTAGAACACTTAGCTTTGTACTAATTATAAAAAGTGAGGGGTAAAACAAGTCAGAGTAATGTAGTAGTTGACAGAAATTATAAACATTACCCAAGCACTTGCTACATAATGTCGGCATCGTTAGCTTAGAGCGCGAATATAAATCATGATAAAACGACAAAACTTTTGAAATGGTTCCGTAAATCATACGTAATTATAATTTTACTATATACGCGCACGATTTTTAACTACATATGCAGTTTTTAAATAATGGGTCATATAGCCTTCATAAATGACAACATTTTCTAGCATTAAGCTTTCTGTCATTGTAATTATTTACCAACCCTCGTCATGGCTGTGATGTCATTACAGATAGGGCAGAGATTGTGGAACCGGTCTTTTTTTAGCTCGAGCGGAGAGAGTAGCCAACACGAATAGTCAGAGATACATGTGGACACCGCAAACACGGACAGGGTCTGAGTTGCCAAAAACCTACTCGTATTTAGTATAATTATGAACGAAATCAAGCTCACCTAAAGTGCGTCTAAAGTGCTCACCTAATGCGTATTACCCTTCAAGATGAGTTTTTAATGCGTTTGTGATGTATTTAAGATGCATCCGAACTGCGTTCATTATTATACTTAATACTAGCAGGTTGTAAACATTTCAGATCCAATTTGCCCTGCATTACGAATGTTTATTTTTTACAGTGTAGTCATCCCCTTGTTCAATCGACCAGTTTTTTGCGATCGGGAATCGAGGTACACACCTAATAATTACTAAGGTTAAAATCTTTTGTGTTTTACACCCGGTTCCTGTTTTATGTTTGCTGTCGGATTTTTCTGAGTAATTATCTCACACCTGTGATTGCTGTGCTGCTTCAAATGAGGGTGGAATTGTAATTAAATACTGTCATTCAGTTGTAATAACCTTTTCCACTCCCATCCGTCCACATGAAATTACATTTTGGTTTTAATAATCCAAATTAAATGCAGCAGCACTATGTAATTTTTGTAGAATGATATAATACAATACTCACGTCATTAATTTTATGTACTGATAGTTAATTGAATTGTCTTGCATTGACTGCATTTTTTTATTACATACCTCCTTCCATTGGTGGATATCAATACCCGGTTGAAATATTTACAGGTCAAGGTAAAACAAGAAAATCTATTACCTATGTAATTTTCATCGTCCTAACTGTAGAGTATTCTCCACCCATCGTTTTATGAATGTGTAGGTACTATTACAATATTTGCTTCCTATACGTAACGTGTACCTGTTTTTTTCGTACGCATATTACAATCAACTAATAATGAGATGCACGTCTCCTTGAAGATTGCACCGGGCGAAGGAAATCTTCTCTATATTTTCATTGGTTAATGAGTGTTAAATCCATGCCTTCTATTTGGGTGAAATAGCGGACAAAAATGCATATAATTACAACAAAATATAAAGAATGAAATATAAGGTACACCTTTTTTGTTGGAATTATTTACGACCTGATAAAATTTGTTAGTGATACCTGTCGTCTTCATAGCATTTCGCGTTTGCATCTTTTAGTCTTTAGATCAAGCCCATTTTTTGCTCTAGTCCCCTGGTGAACCTTCGTTACTGAACTTAGTAATAAATAATACGTAATTTTCACAGTTCAGCGCAAGTAGTGTTTAGCAGCAGCTGCAGTTTTCATGAGCAAAACCTGTCTCCTACTTTTAATACTCCTTGTAAACGTTGGAGCTGCATGCGTTTTACATCTATTAAAAGTAATAACTAAAAGTATGTACTCAGGATATAGTTCAACTAAACAAGTATCATTGATCGCACTCCTGAAATTCAGCCTTTTTAAATGCCACCGTAATTATTTTTTGCATGCCTAAGTCGTGTCCACCTTGACTTTAAAAAGCTTAGGCCCAGTAAATAAAAAAAGGATAGGAAAGAATCCCGCTTGTTTATTTAGTAAGGTTGGCATTTTACGTTTATATCCATGGAACTCAACATGATGATTTGAAGTGTCTGAGGTTTTTCAAGAAGTCCATTTCCGTATTGGTTTGGTAAAAATGTGATTTTTGCCTAATCTATACGTATTCGATTCGTACGACAAAAAGGCGAAACGAAAGACTGGTGTAATAAGCATCGTAATAATAGCCCAAAAATTTACTGCATAGAATGTTCCACATTTGTTTCCACACTGACTTTAAAGTGCGTATTGTGAAAAGACTCAGAATTTAATTTCTGTCGCCTAAAGTATGTACTGCAATGTTATATGTATGTACGTGGGTGTAGCATTCGAATACGTATAATTACCTAGAGAATTATATTATTTAAACATGAACAATGATCGGCTTCATCACGCATTTCGATTTGTAAAGGAATTAGGTCTTGAATTCCAAAAAAATATACTTAAACACATGTAATTAGTTCTATGACGTGTACAACTTAGATGTCATAATTGGAGAAAACTTTTTTCACAGTTTCACATGCTAATTAATTACTCTGCTTCTTTTTATTCAGCCGTCTTCTTCAACTATTTTGCTGTTCCAGTCTTAGCTTCTTGTTTTTTTGTAGATATTGAAAGCTGCAACACTGAATTAGATTGAGTAGTCTGCAGATCCAATGCACACTGTTTTACGATTGGAAATAAAATGTGAATGACTGATAGTGGTATGCATCCGTAAAAGAGTTGGTCGGTAAAATGTACAGTAATACTTTAATTTTTGAGACAAAACTTTGCACCGTATAAAGATTGATTTTCTTAGATGTTACTTACTAGGTAGGCTTAACATTTCCAAATAAATCAAGCCAATATTTGTATATCACACCTTCACATATTAGATTTTAAGAATATAGATACGCTGTATTTTTAAAAATAAAATTATGTAGAAATTATTTGGTACGAGCCCAACAGTTCACATTCAACAGTTTTCATATGGTTAAGACTTTCGAATAGGATCTAGCTGCTCAGATGGAAAATCGTCGGTAAGAATTCCTCGACTAAAACCTAATTTCATTTCCTCTATTCTCTTGTCCAGAATCTGCAGAGCACTATCAATAGATGCTGGCTTTACAGCTGGTTGCTGAAAAGAAAACTGGTTCAATAAATTCATATTCGTGTTAGTGGTGTTGAAAATGTTTTCGTTTTTGGACAACGGTGAAGACGAAAAATTAGCATCCGACAGGTTATCCAACATAGAGCTGTTATGATTTCCGTGTAAAGGGTTGGGCGACAATACATCATTAGAATTTAACATCAAGTTATTAGTTTGCCTCCCAGTAGGAGCTGTTGGAGTTGATGAAAAATTAGTCATGCCAAATGGATCTGTAGCGAAGAACGGGTCGGAACCAAAAATATCAGAAGTTGATCCACTTCCATTTTCTCTAGAGTCATTCATAAAGCCTGCGATATTGTTGTTATTATTCATGCCATCTTGCCTTTTCCCCTTCGGTGGTGGACAAACTGAAATCACAAAAACATTTAATTGACACAGAGAATTTAAAAGTGTACACTGGTACTTGCACAAAGTCACACTTGCGCGTTGTGTATCGAATAAATTACTTATGATTCTTTAATAGTATTAATTGAAATATTTTTGTGCATGCGACTAACTACTAAACAATCACAAACTATTACTTTTAGGTGGAGCGCCAAAACCCTCCTGGAGTTTACTGCTTGGATCCTGTTCTCCTTCAGAGAAAAATTCATCCAGCTGGCGATCCGCACTTGCGCGCTTTTCAATTTCATTTGCAGTCATGGCAAATTCCCTAAATGAAACCATTTTAAAATGTCAGTACCGATGATGAAAATGCAAACTACCAAGCACAGTTAGCTAGTTGTGCATATATGTAAATATAAATTTAGAAAATTACGCAATCAGCTGATTGGCAAAGTTGGTGGTGCTTCTTGGAGGTACTGGTGGACTATAGAGAGTTTCTGTAGGCTCGCCAATCAAAGGTGTTTGGATGACTGTGTCTGGATTCTGCATCAGTTTTTGCTTTAAGCTGCTGTTTTCGTTTTCTAGTTCAGAAATTCGCTTCTGAAGAACCATTATTTCTCTCTTCAGTTCTAATTCACGGCCAGACGAGTCCAAAAATCTTCGGTATGCCAAGTCAAATGCTTGTCCGATCGTCAGGGTTATTTCTTCTGCCTGTGCAAACAACATCAAAGTGCTTCACACGGGAACATTCAGTATGGGGTACATTGAAACTACTTACTACACCCTCCTGAGGAAAAATGTTTACGATTTAAAAATTTGTAAATAAATAGAAAATACATACCAATTTGTCCGATGCAAAAACAAAACATTTATGTAACTCTCCCTCCTTAGCAATGAAAGTAAAGTATTTCTTTTCAGCTTTGTCATCTGCACAGTATGAGAGTTGGTGAAGAGGAAACTGGTATAATATCTTCTTTCCCTTTGGTTCTTGAATGGCGACTCCATCCACAGATATGGTGAGCTCCGCCTAGAATAAATTTAATTAAGGTTGCTATTAATTGCAAATGTAGTTCAAATCTCAGTTTAAGACTGGAGCGACAGTATCATGTTGAACTAAAATGGCGTAAAGACTGATTACCAGTAATCAAAATTCAAACTTTAACCTAAAATAGTTTCATTTAGTAATTTTTACTCCGTGCTACTTGAGCCAAATCAAAAACAAAATTTGGTGTGTACCTAATAGGAAAAGTATCCTACCAAATTAGTCTCGATTTATCTATGTATATAGTACCAACCCATTTATGGACGTCAAGACTCAATGTACATAAATCGAAGCAGTACAATTATGTAGTTAGATCAAATGTGAATGCCCTGTTAATCCTGCTGTAAAAGTAATACGATAATTAATATAATGACTGGTACTAGCTCTAGGAATGCATTTCTGAAAACACAATAATTGTGTCCGTACATATGCCTACTTAAAATCCTTGGAATTGCATAATTGTAGTACAAGGTTAATGTTAACTCCTTTTTTCTGTTGTTTATTTTCATCCTGAACTAAGTTCCCACATTCATTACTGTACACAGTGCAATTATATACATATGTAGATAATAAATGCTGGTACCTACATAAACATTAAAAAATTGCATGCGATGTTCCTCCTCATGCATAGTGTACACGAATCCTCCTCAACATTACGGATGCGTCTTCAAATGGAAAAAACGTTTTATCATTTGTCGGGGTCAAGTCTTGTAAAACATTAGGCATTGTTCACCCAAGAAGGTCGTCGTGTGACTTGCCTAATATCGACAAATTATATTTCTAATAAGTTTGCATTTGCATACTAATAGTACGTAGGTACCTACTACCCTCTTGACAAAATACTTACACATATATACATCTTCAGCAAGAGAATGATTACAAGCATGCTTGATGATTCTAACCCTGTAAAAGTACAATAATATTCAAACTTGCACCCAGCAACAGAAAGCCAGAACACACGTAGGACTACGTACGCTGTAAAAATCGAATGCATCTAAAAGCCAAAAACTGTAGTCCTATTTTTTATGTTTGTGAACGCATCTGAAGTTCACGTAAAATGCATCTAAACTGCATCTAGAAAGTGTACTACCGTCTAGGATAAACTCTTCTGTTAAATAGTTTCTATCGTCTTTGCTAGTGTACTGTTTAACCTTTTCCTCCGTTCACAAGATTCTAAATGATATCCAATACGTGTATGAAACATGACCAACACTGTTGCATGCCTAACAAAACAAAACTGAATCGACGGACCGATAATTCAAAAACTCCGGTACTAGAAATTGTCTTCTTCCTTTCTTCATCTTATAATTGCAAATGCCGGAGGGAAAATGTTAACTTAAT